>KE504841.1:601187-614973 GCA_000441515.1 Elaeis oleifera
TTTATAATAAAATTAATATTATTTTTATAGGATTAATTAATTTATAAGACTAAAAAATATATTTTTATAGAATCTATTAATTATTAATATATTAATAAATATAGTTATAATATATTATATATAATTAATAAATATATTTTTATGGAATATATTATGAATAGTTTTGATATTATATAATCAATGATTTGATATTTTCATAGAATATCAAATAAATTATTCATGAATACTCAAAGATCTTTGATCATTATACTATAGTCTATCAAATATTATGATATCAGATCATCGATGACCAGATTATCACAGGATACGGATGGCTGATGATTTTAGATCACGTTATGTGGGTCACCAAATGCTATCACTGCATATGTATACAGCGGATTAGAACTCCTCGTATCTCGACGCTGCCACTTCGCGGTTCCCTTCTGCCATCCCTTCTACCTTCTCCCCATCAGATCCCGCAGCTTCACGCCTCGAATCCCTTATGTGCCACTTCGTCTTCCAATTCGAAGTCTTTGGAATTCGAGTCTGTCAAAGAGCTCCGATCCATCCACTTGTGCTGGTATTTCAGAATCCCTGATTTTGATGCACCCATCTGCGGATCCTGTTGTTTTGATTTTATTTGATGTTAACCATCATCAAGATGATAGTGATTTTGTTGGTTGATTGGTATTTGGCTACAGCTAGAACCTATTAACTTGATGTTACTGCTAATGGTATTGCAGGAAATTTAGCGAAGTTCCTTTTTTTTTTTTTTGACAGTTCAATGTCATATATATTATTCTTTTGTATTGACTGCATCATTATAATCTATACAAAGTGAGGGAAAAAAGCCTTGAGAAGTTCACTGAATTTATGTGTTATTGTGGTGAATGCCTCTGGTCTTACAAGCTATCAATATCGCCATAGTTGTTGCAGAAGCATATCTGATGTTTCATGTATCTTTGTTTTATTTCACTCTTGATAATTTTTTTATAGTTTGGACTCCTTTTATTCTTTCTTTCGTTGTTTGATTTTTACCCATTCTCCGTAAGTAGGTATGCTAGTATGAAGATCAATACACTGTACCTTGTCTTTATGCCCATTTGATATGGGGTAAGTGTTCAATTCCTGATTTTGTAGCATGATTTAAATCCAGAGGTATGTTTTCTGCTTCTGAACACTTCCGTTTATCTTGATGATCTATACAGACATGGGATTTGGTATTAATGTATTCTTAAAAATTGTGGCTCAAACAAAATTCTGAACTTCAGAAATGTGAGGATCAAAGATCTGAATGGTAAACTGTTTGACAATAAGGTTTGCTGGTTTCAATATTTTAGCACAACAAAGCAATGACAACATAGAACTTTGATTTGGGTTCCTATTAGTATCATCATCAACGTACTGTTCCTTCGAGAATTTGCAACAGAAGAAGTTTTTACCTCATTAACTGGACTTTGTCAAAGCCCAAGTTTTCTCAAAGGAGCATTAAAGACCCTCAGGCTGAAGAAGACAAAAAAAAAACTCCCTAAGTTTTACAGAGGAGCTCAATGGTGATACTAAAAAAGGGTAGTGGAGTGCTCGAGGCTTCCACCATTTGCAGAAGTATGGGGAGGGTCAGACTCGATAGTGTTACTATTAGCCTTAATTTTCATCAATTACCACATCAACTGACTTGGAATTCAAGTGCAAACTTAAAAGAGTGGATGGAACATATATCTGGTTCTTTATGAAATTATAGTTATTATATAGTATCTTTATCTTGACTTTTTCCTCGTCTTTCCTTGTTTAATCCTTTTATTCTCTACTTCAGTTTGATGATAACTGTAGAGACCTATTTTTGATAGAGCTGTAGAGACCTATTGTAAGTTACTTCTCTAACATCATCCATGATTCATTGTTAATGCCCATAGCTAATTTAATTTTTGACCTAGCTGTTATTATTTTATCTTTATTTTTTTTTTTGTTGAGGTCAAACATGCTTCACTATGTTTAAGGACCCATGCATATGGGCAACCATGGTCATGTATAGTCAAACTTACAAATTTTGCTAATTTGACCACAAAAAGTTTGTGATCATTTTTTTTGGGTGATAAACATTGACATATGGATGGTAACATACTTTGTTCCTATAGCATTCATTGTAAAGTCACAATCTAAATTTTTGATTTCTGGCATTACTATAATTTTGTATAAGTATGGCTGTGATAAATAAGTTCAGTTCTAAAGTGTTTATGACCTTGTAGATATAAACCAAGGTTCATGGCTAAGACCGTAAACAAGGTCAAAGTTATTGGGGTAATTCAGTTGACTTTTCCGATTCACAGTCGACCGATCAAATATCTACCGATTATGGACGACGAACCATCAAAACTACATCACAGAATAAGTTCCGCCTCAATTATGACATCACCCGACTTTTAATCGGCCTGATAAGCATAGACCATCAACTATCAATCGGTAAGTCGACTAACAGTTGGCTATTCTCAACCTTCCTGGCAAATATTTCAACTATAACGACTTAACCGACTTCAAACTGATGACGATCGGTATATCGGTAAATGATCATTGGCATATCAGAGTTACCGATCGATGGTCATTCGGACTTCTACAGTTGCCGACATACAGTCGACACATTCAGACTGCCAATATAGAGTCGGTATACTAGAAACCGTCAGTGCAAAAGTGCATAATTCCCACAACATGATCAGTGATGGGTATAACCGTCCATCCCACGATCACGTAGCTCCGAAATAAGTGGAACCCACGTATCTAATCGTTATAAACGGTTACCAACAACTCGTCTATAAAAGAAGGTAAATGACTAGCATTTGGTAAGATACTTCTGAACTGATACTCTGCTTTTCTGAAAATTTTATTTACTATTCACCACTTTCCACTGACTTAGGCATCGGAGGGTCCCCATCGGACACAATTTCGATCAGTGTGAACTTTTTTTACAGGTATTCTTCTCCGGCAACGGACACAACAGGGGATTAGCCACAATAGATTGGCGCACCAGGTAGGGAGAATAACAAAAAATTATGACAAAAATCAGAGCTCAAAACAACTCCACAAGATCTGTAAGACAATCTTCCCGTCGGAAAGACCTCCCTCCTCCACCTCCAATGGCATAGCCCAGTTCTTCGCATTCTGTAGTCACTATAGACGTACAAATTACTGCTTTAATATAGCAAATAAAGGTACTGACAGAGATGGTACACAACCTCCAACAACAACAAATACAATAGCAGCAACCGCTGGCAAAGAAGTCAGTGGCGCATTCAGTGCCATCCAGGCATAGCCGCCGTCCTCCACGACGATCTCTCTCTCCATCCCCAGAACGATGACCGTCTTAACATGCTCATCGTGTCGAGCGACTACTCTCGACATTCTCATCATGCCGCTCACCATTCGTGGCAATCTCCCTTTCCTTTTCGTGTACATAGCATCAAGAAGGGGAAGAGGTCGCGTGCACCTTCTACTTCTCCATCTTTAAGTTCTTCAGAAAATTCTATCTCTGGATTTTTCCAGCAATAGTGGCTCGATGACTATGAGTGCAAATTCAAGGAGATCGACTGCTGACTCATCCGACTCCAAGTGAAAGGTCAAAAGTCCTCCAACGACCTCGGCTTTCACATTGCTCAACCTCTCTCTCAGTATATCTTGGATAAGCCGATCCTGTTCGGTTCAAGATACCACAGATGGAGCCATATGATGGCTCCACTGACCCAATTGATCATCTAGAGAGCTACAAGGCTCTCATGATGATCTAGGGGGACTGACACCGTCCTATACATTGGCTTCCCGACAACCATTCGGAAGGCTGCTTGAACTTGGTATTCTGTGCTCTCATCGAGAAGCATAAGTTATTCGAGCAACTGGAACATTCGTTCCTGGCCCATTTTAGCACTCGTCGAAAGGTACCGCGGACATCTGACGGTCTCTTTTCCATCAAGCAAGGTGAGACAGAGATATTGAGAGACTTCGTAGCTCACTCTAACGCGGCTACACTTGAGATCAGAGACTTCAATGAAGATATAGCCATCTCAGCCATGAAGAGAGGTATGAAGGAATCTAGATTTACTTATTCTCTAGATAAAACTCTCCTTCGGATCAATGCTAAATTTTAGAGTGCACATACAAATATATTCGTACGGACGAAGGTGCTTCTGACAGGCATCAGACAGAAGAAAATATCAAAAAAAGAAGCAAAAGAAGATGGAGTTTCGATCGAATCAAATCGGTCAACAACTAATAAAGGAGCTTCATCTTGTCGATGGAGTCCAAGGCTGAACAATTATGACAGTAGGTATGACTCCTATACTCTTCTTTCTGCTCTCCGTGTGCAGATCCTGATGGAGATCGAGAGAAAAAAGTATCTTCGACATCCCCCACCGATGAAAGCACCACCGAGGAGCTATGATAAGAAGAAGTATTATCGATTTCATCGTGATCACGGTTACGATACTGAATAATGTATTCAGCTCAGGGATGAGATATAGGTCCTGATTTGATGTGGCTACCTCGAAAGATTTCGATGGGACTGTCCGGCTCAATCTCCCACCGACTGACAGTCTCAGCCACAACTTGAGAAAATGATCAACAATCGGCTAACGACAGCAGTGATCAACATGATTTTTGGACGATCGAAGGATTGGGGGTAACTTTCGAAGAAGAGTCGATAAAGAAACGACAACTTAACAATGTAATCTTTTTTCTAAAGATGATATTCAGAGAATACAGACTTTCCATGATGATGCTGTCATCGTCTCGACAATGATAGCAAATTATGATGTAAAAAAATTCTAGTTGATAATAAAAGTTCCACTAATATTTTTTTACTCGATTTTTTTCTGAATACGACTACCGACTGACCGACTCAGAAGATTCTTAACACTATTAGTTAGTTTCACTCGAGATGTAATTATCGTGGAAGGAGAAATTACTCTCCCACCAACTGCAGAAACAGTCCACAATAAAGTACCATTCTCTTAATATTTACGATCATCCGAGTTCCTTCGACTTACAATGCCATACTTGGATGATCAAAACTCAATACTTTGAGAGCGATAGTATCAACATATCATTTATTGATCTAATTTTTAATAAAAAATAAAGTTGGAGAAATACACGGAGATCAACAACTTGCCAGACATTGCTTTATGATCTCTGTGAAGAATAGTCAACCTGAAGACTCTTTGTCAGTTGATAAATTGGATCAGAGAGAAAATGAAAAAAAAGATGAACCAGCTGAATAACTGGTTTCTATCCCATTAAGAGAAGATAATCTTGAAAAGACAATCTAAATTGGATCACAATTATCTGATCTGAAATGAACACAACTGGTGAACCTGCTAAGGGTAAATGCCGATATTTTTGCTTGATCGGTAACCGATATGCTAGAAATTCTTTCGAAAGTAATAACTCACCAGTTGAATATTGATCCTAAGATTAGACCGGTGAGGCAAAAAAAAGATCTTTTGCTCTTGAAAGATAAAAGATCATCGATGAAGAAGTTGACAAGCTCCTCGCGGCTGGCTTCATCAGAGAAGCTAATTATTCAAATGGGCTCGCTAATATAGTGACAGTGAAAAAAGTCAATAGAAAATGGAGAATTTGTATCGACTACACCAATTTAAATGAAGCTTATCCGAAAGATAGCTTTTCTTACCAAAGATCGGCCAACTAGTTGATGCAACTTCGGGACATCGATTTTGAGCTTTATGGATGCCTTCGTAGGCTACAACCAATTTGGATGGTATCCGAAGATAAGGAGCATACTACTTTCATAACTGACAAAGGCATCTACTGCTATAAAATGATGCCATTTGGTTTAAAGAATGTCAGAGCTACTTACCAACAGCTAGTTAACAGATTGTTCAAGACACAAATTGGACTCAACATGGAGGTTTATGTTGATGATATGCTGGTGAAAATTTTACAACTTTTAATCATGTTCAAAACTTAGAAGAAGTCTTTGACACACTTTGACGATGCCAGATGAAATTGAATCTGACTAAATATGCATTCGAAGTAACTATCGAATTTTTTTTGAATTTTTTGTATCACAATGAGGAATCAAAGCTAATTCTGAGAAAATAAAGACTATCATTAATATGAAACATCCGAGCTTTAAGAAAGAGATACAACAACTCAATAGAAGGATCGCCGTAATCAGCCGATTCATTTCAAGGTCGGTAGAAAGATGTCTACTCTTCTTCAAGACCTTACGACAAACAAAAACTTTTATGATTAGATGAGTGCTGATAATCCTTCGAAAATTTGAAAAATATTTAACATCTCCACCACTACTCACAAAATCGAAGGTAGAAAAAATATTGTATCTCTACCGATGACCTCGGTAGAGGTAGTTAGTTCGGTACTTATCTAGGAGGATAAAAATTGAATCCAACGACTATTTATTACACCAGCAAAATACTTCACAATGCTAAAGTATGATACTCAAGAGTGAAAAAGATGATCTATGCTCTGATCATATCGTCATAATGACTTTAATCGTACTTTCAGACACATCCGATAGTTATCTTGACAGATCAGTCATTGAAAGTAATATTGGACCGATCTGATACTTCTGATCGAATAGTGAAGTGGACAATAAAACTCAATGAATTTGATATTCAATATCATCTACGACCGTCAACGAAAGCATAAGTTTTGGCCGACTTTATCATTGAGTGCACCGTGTCCAATGATAATCTTGAGAACGAACTCGACAGCAAATCGAAGCAAATTGAAACTTCTGAGGCCGACTTAGCATCAATATGGGTGCTATAAATTGATGAAGTATCTAACGCACAAGGTGGTGGAGCCGGTCTCATCTTCACCAATTTCGAAGGGATTGTGACTGAATATGCCCTTCGATTCAATTTTAATGTCTCAAATAACCAAGTCGAGTATGAAGCTCTTTTAGCCAGCTTAAAAATTGCCAAAAAATTTGACATAAAAAACTTGAAGATCTTCACTAACTCACAACTGATCACCAGATAGGTCAAGGATGAGTTTGAAGCTCGAGATCCCATTATGATGAAGTATCTTCAGAAAGTGAAAGATCTTATATCAATCCTGAAATATTTTGAGATATCTCATATCCCAAGAGCAGAGAATGCTCGAGCTGATGTACTTTCTCGATTCACAACTACTTCATTCAGCTTGCTTGGTCGAACATTCATTGAATATCTTGAATAACTGAGTATTGATAAAGTTGAAAAAGTACTATAAATCAATAACGAACCAAGTTGGATGAATCCAAGCATCCAATATTTGACTGATGAAACTCTACCTGCAGATCTTTCAGAGGCCAAACGACTAAGATGGATGGTCCCATAATATATTTTGATAAACAGACAACTCTATAAGAGCTCATTCTCTCTTCTTTTACTGAAGTGTCTGAGATCTATGGATGTCGACTATACACTCTGAGAGATTCACGAAGAGATTTGTGAAAATCACTTGAGGGGCAAATCATTGGCTTATAAAGTCTTGCGACAAGAATATTATTGGCCCACCATGAAGAAAGATGCAACTGAACTTGTCCGAAAATGTGAACCATGTCAGAAGTATGCCAACATACAACATCAATCGATCAGTCAACTGACATCAATTATTGCACCATGGCCCTTTGTGTAGTGGAAAATCGACATACTTGATCCCTTTTCTTCAATATTTGGTCAGAGAAAGTTTATAGTAGTTGCCATTGATTACTTCACCAAATGGGTAGAAGCTGAATCTTTGGCACAGATCACTGAAAGTAAGATGGAAGACTTCATTCAAAAATTAATCATATATAAATTTGATTTATCACACACCATTATCATCGATAATGATCGATAATTTGATAATTAAATTTAAAAAATTATATGAAATTTTATATTATACACAAGCTCACCTCAGTCAGCCATCCATAATCTAATGGTGAAGTGGAAGTGATAAATTGAACAATTTTACATAGTCCCAAGATCAGATTGAATGAAGCTAAAGATCTTTAGGTGAAAAAATTATATCCAATCTTGTGGACATATCAGATAACTCCTCGCATACCGACAGAAGAATCGCCATTCAACTTGGCCTACGAAATAGAGGTAGTAGTCTCACTCGAGATCGAATTACCATCAGTAAGAGTCGAACAATATAATGAGCCGAGTAATTCTGAATGTCGGAGAGCCGATCTGGACTTACTCTCAAAAGTTCGATAACAAGCTCAAGTTCAGATGGCAGCGTATCAGTAGAGAGTAATCTAGTATTATAATGCAAAGATCAAGCTAAAGGTCTTCCATCCAAGAGACCTGGTCTTAAGGAAGGTAAAAGTTTCAAAACCTCTAGATCAGAAAAATTATCTCCAAACTGAAAAGAATCTTACAAGGTGACCAAAATACTTCGTTCGGATGCGTATCAACTAAAACTCTCGATGGAGCGACTATTCCTTGGACTTGGAATATCGATAATCTAAAATATACTATCAATAAAGTTGTTTACATGTACGACATATTTGGAATGAAATATCAAAATTTTGGATCTTCTTAAAATATTTAGTTATCTACAAAAATGACGTCAGATCGATAAATAGACGATCAGATTGTACCGACTACATCTCGATTTTTTACTATAAAACTGACCGAAGTCGAATGACTACTCATGCCGACTTGATTTTAGCTAAGTGGAATATTATGCCGACTCGACTTTAGTCGAGTAGGAAGTATACCGACTTGACTCTGATCAGTCAAAAGATATTCGACTTACCACCGTCTATCAAATACCTAAAAAAATTATCTAAGAGCTAAGTCGGCTGATGTCCGACTAGCAGACAAATTCTACTACGACTACTGATCGATATTTAACGATGCCAGACAACACAACGAGATTGAGAAGAGATTTCATACTTAGAATTTTTTTCATTCATCGAAAAAAGATTACAAATTAGACTGTTGTCTGTTTATAAAATTAAAAAAAAGATATTACACCAGTCACTAGTCGGCTTCTTCTTCAGTTGTGTCGATAACCATTGTGGCTTCGATTTCATGGCCTCAGCAGCAACTGACTCTGGTACAGCTGACTTCGATACTTCTGGTGTAGCTGATGCAGCTCCTTTGGTTGGCGTAGTTTCTTCGACAGTCTCTTCTCCTGAATCAGGAGCAACAATGCGGGTCAGGTCCAAGTTCGGATGTAGTCTTTTGACTGCATTCCTACCGTCTTCATATCCAATGCAGTAAGAGACATATCCATCCTTAAGGACTTTGTTTTAGTCTTGTGATTCTCTGAAGTCCTCGATGGCCCGACTCAAAGCATCTTTTGCCGACCAAACTTCCTTTTTTGTGGAAGCCGACTCTGCATCGGCTAGTGTCAACTTCTCCACAGTGGCCCGATGCCTCCCGCACTCTTTCTCCAATTCTTCAATGCAGCCATCCCTTTTCCTCCGAAGCCGATTGATTGTGTGCTTCTTGCTCTTGATCCGAGATTCTAGGGCTTGATGTTTGTTGAGCCGATCCCAATTCGGCTCGAGTCGACTCCAGTTCGGTTTTGGCATGGGAGATCTCCTATTGAAGCTCCTTCTCCCGCTCGACTGTCCCCTCTCCCGTTCAGTTGCCGTCTGGAGTCGTTCAATGACGGTAGCTTTCACGATATTTGCGGCTACAGTCTTATCCATCCATGCTCGGTGGAGCTCAGTAATTTTTCGATATCTGCTCTCCGGTGCATGCATGTCATGTGCCAGTTGAAAAGAAGAAACAAGTTAGATCAAGTAAAAAAAGCAAAGAAAAGGGAGATAACACAAGTATCATCAACTTACGTCAAGTATCGTCGGATAAAAGAGGAAACATCTTAAACATGGTTCGATCTTTTTATTCTCTTTATCAGTCAAGAGAAGAGCAGCCTCGATGAGTCGCTTAGCCAACGTCGGATTGGTTAAGATCGACTCATCGATAGGAATTAGGATGTCAAAAGAGTGGGGAGATCTATCAACGATCCATTATCAGTAGAGATGGCCGGTGCCTTTCTCCTCTCTTCGATTGGCGGTCGTTCCCTCGAAACCGTCATGAAGTCAGAACTCGATGGTGCTTGAGACCACATTTGCCCAATTGAAGGCATCGGAGAAATGGTCGGAATGGCAGCAGATGGTTCTGGTTTGACCATAACTGTAGACTCGGTCTGACCTCCTGCTGACGGAACTAAGATCGATGTTGTCTCGACTGCTGCCGGCATAATGGCCGCGACATCACCATCTCTTATTGGTTCTTCTCCAACCGGTGGCACATCGACAGGAGGAAGTGCTGTCGGAGCTGACAATGCAATGGCCGGCTCGATGTCGGGAGCCACCACTGATAGAATGTCCGTCTCCCTTGCCAATACCAACTCCGAACCAACCTGACTCTTCTTTCCATTTGGGATGGTCTGGCATCGGTTGCTGCTCTCTTCTTAGCAGCATGTTGGCGAACGTCGGCAGTCGAGATTCGCGCTATCGGATGCATAACTGTAATCAGAAAGCAAAAAGATTTGGCTACAAAGTTCAAAATAAAAACAAAAAGTGAAGATGAAAATGAAGAATCAACTATATTATACCTACGACGAGCGTCGAACTAAGTCCGATATCGTAAAGAGACTGCTCTGTCAACAGCTCCCACTGCGAGGGAACTTCCATGTCTTTCAATCACAGGAAGTCTTCCCAATCGACTTCATCAACCCGATTGTTTTCATTTGGGCTAGTCCTCAGGTTCCCCTAAATGGAAGAAAAATTTCAAGGTGAAGAAGAGGAAACAAAGAAAAGCTGTCTTCCAATCATGAATGAAAGATGGAATACCAAAAATGAAGGACAAACCCTTCCTCGGGCTAAAGAACCACCAGCCTTCAACCTTCAAATGAGGGTGAAGAACTAAGAAAGCATAAAAAAGGAAGGTCTAGGTTTAGTCGGGATCATAAGACACAATAAAGCGAAAGTGATAAGAAGTCGAATGGAATTCGGTATAAATTGGGCCGGATAGAGTCGGTAAAAATCAAAATATTTCGAATGAAATTCGAAATTGAGAATCGAAGCCCAGCTTGAATGTTCTCAACATAAAAGCAATCTGATCTGGAGGAGGGAGATCACCCGACTGTCTGAACCAGGCGCGAACAACTGAAATTATTCAGAATGCAGTACTTCTCCCAAAGACGAGCAATTATGGGCTCGATCAGAGAGGAAACCTCTATCGCCAGGTTTGAGAGAGAATTGCCAACCGAACTAGTCAGTCGTCTACTCTGAGAAGGCTGAGGGGTAGGTGCTCTATCTGAAGGTCTATCCTCTACCCTAACCTTCCCCTTCCTACTGCTACTAGCCATTGGAAATAGTGGAATATCCAAAATGTAGAAGGAAGAGTAAGAAAGAAGATATCTAACTTGAAGGCTAAAGAAAAACTCAAAAACCCTAGCTCTCGACTCGAAACTCGACAGAAATCTCAGCACCTACAACAAGAACCTTTGGATTCTGAGAGTGCAGCAGAAAGTCTAAATAAAAGCGACATTATATATATAGAATCCATCAATGGTCAGGATAAAATTATTCAAATCAAGACTGCTCCAGGTTCCAACACGTGGCTACATCTGAACCGACCATCGATCGGATGCTTCGATGCACCTACCATCTGATCATGCCACCTCACCTCTATCTGTGTAAACGGCTCAGAGCCAATGAAATCTGGGCACGTGGTCGGAATCAACTAGTCAAAATCAAATCGATCAAATTCTTCGGATGCCAAACCATCTTCTCGAATCGATACCTTAATGATGATCTCATGGTTATCGAAACGATAAAACGACTGGAGCTTTTTATTTTCAAAGAAATCATTAATGTCTGCAATCGATCAGAGCTCGAGATAGCACATGATAACTCTTTTCGTCCAACGTGTCAGACCACGTGCCGATCAATATGTCAGGTTACCTTGGACCTGGGAGTGGGGGGTAACTATTGGGGTAATTCAGTTGACTTCTTCGATTCACAATCGGTCGATCAGATATCTATCGGTTATGGACGATGAACCATCAAAACTACATCACAGAATAAATTCACCTCAATTACGACATCATCCGACTTTTAATCGACCTGATAGGCACAGACCACCGACTATCAATCGGTAGGCTGATCAACAGTCGGCTATTCTTAACCTCTTTGGCAAATATTTCAACTATAATGACTTAACCAACTTCAAACTGATGACCATCAGCATATCAGTAAATGACCATCGGTATATCAGAGTTATCGATCGATAGTCCTTCGGACTTATATAATTATCGACATACAGTTAACACATTCAGACTGCCAACATACAGTCAGTATATCATAAATCGTCAATGCAAAAAGTGCATAATGGCCACAACATGATCAGTGGTGGGTATAATCATTCATCCCATGATCACGTAGCACCGAAATAAATGGGACCCATGTATCTAACCGTCACAAACAATTACCAACAACTCGTCTATAAAAAAAGATAAATGAACAACATTCGGTAAGATACTTCAGGACTAATACTCTGCCTCTCTAAAAATTTTATCTGCTGTTCACCACTCTCTACTGACTTAGGCATCGAAGTGTCCCTACCGAACACAATTCTGATTAGTGTGAACTTTTTTTGCAGGTGTTCTTCTCCGATAACGAGTGCAATAGGGGATTGGCCGCAACAAAAGTAAATCTGATTTTCTTCCTGAGAAGCAAAATATTTGTATGATGATGGAATGAGAAGGAAAGCTGAAAATTCAAGAGCTAGAAAGAAAAACAATCTTCAAAGGACTTAGTGCTGAAAAGCATGGGGTCTGTTGTTTGAGCGGGGCTCCACCCCACATGGATCCATCACATATCCATCAAATCCTCTCTAAATATGGAGATATTCAATTCATATATGTATACATTATATATATGCGCACATGCATGTGCACATGTATACATATATGTATTTATATTATATATATGTTATGTGTATGTATGTATGTATGTGTATATGTATGTATGTGTATGTTTATACATATCTATATATAAACGGGTAGGGAGAAATTATATCCTCTTAAATTAAATGTTAAAATGAAAGGAAAAAGAAAAAAATGTGTTCTCCTTTTGACTCAAACTTGCAATGCCTTTTGTATAGATGTAATTTAGATTGATGACAGTGAGAAGAAACCAAGCTTTTCTAAGTGCCAACCATCATAGCACCCAACTTTAGCTTATTTCAATACATTAATTAAATTAAATAATCAAATTGGAATCCGACCATTGTCCAAAAATTTCAAATCCAAACGCAAATTGGCTTGGCCAAGTCATATTTTCTTAAACTGGAGCCAATTCTAATCTAAATTTTTTAACCCAAGAATAATTCAGCTAGATCAAATTAGATTAGCTAAGTTATTTTATCGCTCAAAGGTATTCTATAATGATAAAAAGGCCAAAGTCTATACTACAGATGTGACCCATAATATTCAAGTTTAAAATAACCATTTTTAATTTCTTCTAAGTAACTCATGCAACAGGCATGCTCGTTTAAGACAATTTTGATGATTAGTTAGAATATATTTCATGTGATTTTTCTTATTAAATTAAGTTTCTGGCAAATATGTTATTCACATATGTGATTTTTTATTAAAATCACATATAATATTGCACTCCAAGAGATATTCAAGAAATATTTTAGTTGATATATCAATATTTTTGAGATGTTGAAAGAAACCAAGGTTTTGTACATTGTTGGGTATAAAATACCCTCAGTCGAAGTTTTCGACAGGTGGCACCTATCCGTGCTTCTCCAAGATGGATTCTTCAGGCGCCTGT
>KE504841.1:624863-636413 GCA_000441515.1 Elaeis oleifera
CTGCCCTCCGTAACAAACTCTTGAACGGCCCACCACCAGGCGGTTACAGGCGTCGCCATCAAGTCTGTTGCACCTTCTGCCCATAAATAGGCCCCCAGATACGTTATACTCGAAGCTCTAGTCTCTATCTCAAAACTCTGCTAAAATCTCCGTTCGAGCACTCCATTTTTGTTGAGGTAGAGAACTGACTTGAGCGTCGGAGGGTCTTGCCGGAGCAACCCCAACTCCAGTTTAGACTTCTTTTGCAGGTCCCGGCGGCGACCGCGGCACCCTCGACTCCAGCATCTCCGACGCCGGCGGATTTTTGCAGCAACAGGTTTTGTACATGATTATATATATTTTATGAGATTTTGTAGGTGATTATATATATTCTATAAATTTTAACAAAAAGTGTATATAATTAGATAATGGGATGATTTGAACTCTAAATTGTTCCATTATCAAACCACTAGATTTAATAACATACTATAAATTATCTCAATTCAAAATTTAATTTTTAAATTTAGAATTCAAATTATTGTTATAATCTTTTTCTTATTTTTCTCCTACTTTTTCTCCATTCAAATTCAAATTTTGAATTTGAATTGTTGCTGTAGTATTTTTCTTATTTTTACATGTACATGCTATATATATTCAGTACATACTCAAAAAAATCACAAAAAATCAAGTGGGATTTTTAGCTGTCTTTTGTATTTACTGTCTTCCTTATCCAAATCCAGTTCTTGTTCTCATATCAAAAAATTCTATCCCAATAATGTCAAAAATATGTGGGATTAAAAAGTAATTCATATACTAATAGGCTTTATTTTTTTTCAGTTATGGCCAACACACTATCCTTCTGTATGCTGTTGGACAGCGACAACCTCATCGGACCCAACTTTGATAGCTGATATCAAAAATTGAAGATCGTTTTGGAGCATGAGAAGATTCTGTACATCCTTACGGATGAGACACCTGAAGAACCTGCTGCCAACGCTCCTCGTACCGTAAGAGATACTTACGTGAAGTGGCTCAATGATCGAACGACTGTACATTGTATGATGAGGGCAGCTATGAATGACGAACTTAGCTGTAAGTTCGAAAATGCACAACCAAAGTAGATCTTTCAAATGTTGAATGAGTCCTTCGACATCCCTAAGGATGCGAAGAGATACAAAACTTCTTGCGTAGTGTTCAATGTCCATATGCGAGAATGAGCTTTAGTCACTGATCATGTACTGTATATGATTGAGTAGATTGAATGTCTGAGCAAACTTGACTTTTGTTACATAAACAGTTAGGTAAGGATGCAATCCTCAACTCGCTACCAAAATCCTATCTACCCTTTCTCAGTCATTACAGAATGACGAAGCCTACAGTGAACACCGTGGTTTGCTAGCATTACTGCAGATTTTTGAGAAGGACTACCAGCTTTAGAAAGAGTCGGTGAATTTAGTAGGAGGTTCATCTGTAGGTCGTCGATCCTCTAAGAGAGAAAAGAACAAGAAAATGCAAAAATTCTGTGCCATCGATCCTGAGCAGAGTAAATCATCAAAAGTTGACAACAACTAGACAGAATACTTTTTTGTAAGAAGCTGGATCATTGGAAGAGAAATTATCCTGCTTACATAGCCATCCTTGATCTAAACAGGTCTAAGAACAAGAGAAAGAAGCAAATAGTTGCTTCACAAGGTACTTATCAACTCCTTATAATTTTCTATTTCTGATACTACTATCTAGGTATTGGATGTAGGAAGTTCGATTAATATATGTAATTCGTTACAGGGACTGCAGATAAGTAAAAATTTCGAGAGGACGAGCAGTTTCTGAACATTGGAGATAAAAGTCTTGCTCCAGTTCTGACCTTAGAAACTTTGCAGCTTGTCTTCGAGTCCAGTAGTGTCATATTAGATGATTATCATTATTGTCTTTTCTTTTTATGAATGTCATCTCTATAGGCCTTTTGGCTAAACTTGGTTTCAAGTTTATAATAAAGATGATTTTTGTGATATCATTATGAATGATATGCAATTATGTGAGGATAATTAAAACATAGCATATACATAATATCATAGCCTGATGGTGTAATGTACACATCCAGTAAACGTCTTAAAATAGATAATATCAGAGAATCCTACCTTTGACATTGTAGGTTTGGTCATGCGAATAAGAGTAGGATTGACAGGTTGATCAAGAAATGTGTTCTTGAAATAGATGATTGTGAATCATTATCAACCTGCGAATCTTATCTACTTGGTAAGATGACTAAGTCACTTTTTCAAAAAAAAGTGAAAGAGCCAACGATGTCTTAGGTCTAACACATACTGATGTATACGGACCTATGAACATTAGTGCCAGAGGAAGATACTACTACTTCATTATATTTATAGACGATCTATTGAGGTATGGGTATGTCTATTTTATGAAGCATAAGTCAGAATCATTTGAAATATTCAAATGATTCCGTACTGAAATAGAAAAATAGACTAGAAAGAGTATTAAGACTCTTCGGTCGGATCGAGAAGGTGAATACCTCATCAGTGACTTCCTGACATATCTGGAAGAGAATAGAATTCTCTCACAGTAGACCCCTCCTGGAACATCATAATATAACGGGATGTCTGAAAGGAGGAATCGAATCTTATTAGACATGGTCCGATCCATGATGGGCTTTATGAGTCTGCCAATCTTCTTTTGGGGATATGCTTTAGAAACTATCTGATACATTTTGAATAAGATGCCGAGCAAGTCTGTCGATAAAATTTCATATAAGATATGGACTGGGCGTAAGCCGATGCTCTCACATCTTAGGGTCTGGGGATGTCCAGCTTATGTCAAATATTTAAAGACAGATAAACTTGGATCTAAGTCCGATAAATGCTTGTTCATAGGGTATCCAAAAGAAACTAAAGGGTACTACTTCTATTTCGTTGCAGAGCAAAAGATATTTATCAGCAGCAGGACAGTCTTTTTGAAAATAAGTTTCTTTGAGAAGGAGCTAATGCCTGTAAAATTAAACTTGATGAAGTTCAAGAGGTAGAAGAACCGACACACAGAATTAAATTTGATTGAAGAATCAAATTCGAAGCTAGTAGAGACACCATTAAGGAGATCTGGTAGAGTACCGCATCAGTCGGACACATACTATAATTTTTAATCCAGAATGGTGACCCCATCGAACTTGATGAGAACGATGAGGATCCGATCATCTATATGAAAGCCATGCAAAGGCCAGACTCTCAGAAATGGCTTGAGGCTATGAAGTCTGAAATGGAGTCCATGGAGATCAATGGTGTTGGATACTAGTTGATCCATCCGAAGAATAAATTCATAGGATGTAAATGAATTTTCAAGAGAAAAGAGGAGCAGACGGGAAGGTAGAGATCTATAAAGTCCGTCTAGTTATCAAAGTTACCGTCAGTATTATAATATTAATTATATGATGAGACGTTCTCTCCTGTGGCAATACTCAAGTCCATCCGGATTATGCTTGCTATCGCTGCGCACTTAGATTATAAAATCTGACAAATGAATGTCAAAATCACTTTCTTAATGGAGAGCTGGAAGAAGAGGTGTATATGATACAGTCTAAAAGACTCACATCCATAAATGAGTCGAAAGTGTACAAGCGGAGTAGGTCTATTTATGGACTTAAACAAGTATCTAGGAGTTGGAACTTATTCATCCAAACTCGAATCCTCTCCTACTATCTCCCCCATCATCTCCAATATCTTAAATCTAATCCTAGTCAAACTTGATGGCATTTTCCTATCTCCAATATCTCAAATCTAATCCCAATCAAGCTTGATGGCAATAACTATCTTCTTTGAAAGTCTTTATTTGAAACAATTTTATGAGGACATAAGCTTATGCCCTTCATTAATGGCTCGCTTCCACCACCTTCTCCAACACATCCAACCTATGATATGAATATGATCTGATGCTCTTTCTTGGATCAATGCTATATTATTATATTCGACTATTCCTTTTATAGTTGGAGTCACCTTAGCCAAGCAAGCTTGGGATGCTCTCTCTCATTGCTTTGCATCCCTTGCTCCTCATATATCATGAATATGAAATGGTAACTTCATCATATTAAGAAAAATTATCCTCTATGCAAGATTATCTCCAGCAATTCACAGTTCTTATTGACAAGTTAGCTGTGCGTGGATCGTTAGAAAGATGTCCTCTTTCTCTTGAAGAACTACATATTTTATTAATCTGTTAGAAAATTAGTCTCATGAAAGATGCCTCCATACAATCTACAACTGCATTTATTACCTCATGACCTATAAAAGCATTCAATTGAGGCCGTGGTTCTACTTGCCGTGAGAATAATTGGCATCATAACAATAGCTGACAACCCAATTAACCCTCAAGTGATGGCATCTTACCATCTCCTAATGAGCATGTTCATTTTTTTTCTTCACATAGTTGCTCTTCACAATCTATTCGACCAACCTATTAAATTTGCAATAAGATTGGATACATTGCCATCGATTGCTATCATCATATGAATACTTGGTATTCTAACACTGGTGCTACTCACCATATCACCACTGATCTCCACAAGTTACCTATTTTATCCAAATAGTGGTTTTGATAGTGTTCAAGTCGGCAACGGACAAGGTTTGTGTACATCTCATGTTGGTTTGTCTTCCATCACTAATCATGAAAATAATTTTATTTATCTAATAACATATCATAAAATATCTCAATTCAAAATTTAATTTTTTGAATTCAAATTGTTGTTATAATCCTTTTCTTATTTTTTTTCTATTTTTCTCCATTCAAATTCAAAATTTGAATTTGAATTTGATTGGAGAAAAGTAGAAGAAAAATAAAGAAAGGATTACAGCGACAATTTGAATTCAAAATTTAAAATTTGAATTTTGAATTGAGATAGTTTATGGTATATAATTAAGATTAACCAATAATGCATAATTCAGATCCTTTATTATATTGGTTGCTACAATACCTTAGTTTATATTTAAATACCAACACAAAACCCTAAACATCATCATAGGCTCCAAATTCTATTCTATCGCTCCAAGCCTCCCACCTGTTTGAGTTTGTTGAGGACGGAAAATGTTAGAATTTGATATCTCGAGATTCAATCCACATTGAGTCCACAGCGAGATTTACGATGAAAAATGGAGTCCAACGAGATCAAGATCATCTCAAACGGAGTTCGGATGGTCAAGATACGTGCGAGAGAAGTCGGCACGAAGTCCGGAGTGGCGGAGGACCATCGGCGGCTGGCGGCGGTGCGGCCGCGCACGGCGAGGCATGGCCTAGTGCGTGGTTGGGCACGAAGGGCGCGGCCCAGCGCTCGGCCCGGCTCGAGGCGCGGGCCGGCCCAGGCGCGGGCGAGGCCCAGGCTCATGCGCGGGCCAGCCCAACCTAGCGCACCGCGCTGGGAGCCCAGATCCCGGTCCACCGTGGATCGAGAGGTCCATGGTGGATCGCATGAACTGCGTGAATGTTTCCCACGCATTTCGCGTGGTCCATGGCATTATTCCATGGACTGACGTGCGATCAGAGAGCATGGGTTGATCTGGGACTTGATCCAACGGCTGAAGGAATTTTGGGCTATTGTTTGGGCCTGATTAGGATTCTTAATCTTAATCTAACTTAGGTTTATGGCCTTTAAAAACCCGTGTACACGAACAGAAAATGGAGTAGTGGTCTTTTGGCTTGGTTTCTCATGGGAACAAAACCCGTGACTTGATTTTTCTCGTACGACGTGAAGATCAGAGATCCGGGAGAAGAGAGAGAGCCACATAACTGTGAGAGAAGCAGCTTTAGGGAGGCTTTTGGACGGTAGACAGCGATCGCTTTAGGAGTTTAGGGGGATCTTCCAAGAGAAAGAGCTTTTGTGAGAGAGAACTTTCTGTGAAAGAGAAATTGGGTATACGAGGTTTAAGGGTGAGATCTCCTCTTGTAAAATTTCTTTTTCATAGTGAAGTTTGCATGCCCCGTAGAAGCGAGCCCTTTTGGCTGATCCACGTATTTGATTGTTTCTGTTTTATTTCTTCTTTCTTCCTGTTGCATCGCGTGGTATCGAAAAGGTCTTGAGAGGTGGTGTCCTGGCCAGACATCCATTCAACAAAAACCATAGGAAATACCGAGGGAAAACATACGAAAATCAATGAAACCAAAGGAAAGATAGGAAAAAATTAAAACATAGGACCTTTTTCCCACATAGATTGATCATTTTTTTTTCTTTTCATTTTTTTCTTTCTATTTGTTGTTTTTTTTTAGATCTATGGGGAAGGAGAGCACCTGAGAGAGATTGGAGGGGTTTCTTAGGTTCTGGTTGGGGTTTTTCTTGAGCATACGGTATTTTGTGCGAGAGTTGTGGCAGTGTGAGTTGCTCTCTTGAGATTTTGAAAGCTTAATCTTGGTAGAAGCATGATATTTTATAGGGTTTGAAAATTTTCGATCGAAAAGATTCTTCTTCAGCTACAAAAGTTTCAATTCATGGAGTTCTATTCTCATGATAATATGAATATAAATCAAATCTATAGATTAAGTGAGTTTGTCTAACATATTTCCATCATTCTATCTTACAATATGTATTATTACGATCCATGCTAACAGAAATCTTTCATTTTTATTTTTTTTAGTATATTTGATATTTATTTGTTGTTCGGTCAAAAGGAATCCATCGCGTCCTTGGGCATTGAAGCATTGCCTTTTTTTTTTTTTGATTTATTGTCTTGATAATCCCTAGCAATCACTGCTTCTAGATTTTAATATTATCTGATATTTGAATTGATTAGACAGGATCAGGCAGAATTGGGTACCAAGGGTATATAAATTTAATAAGATTGATTTGAAATTTTTATTAATTTTATAATCAAGTTTGGATAGTAAGATTTTAGATGGGTTCGATTATGGATAGGGCAACTTTTGCAGGTATGTTGCCATTCTTACCCGCTTGTGAATTTGGGTTGAGGCGGTTGATTGCTGTTCGACTTGGGAGTACCATCGAATTCCATTAAAAAAAAAAAGGTAAATCATTAGGGAATCACCTTCAAGATTCATTTAAGCCCAAGTTAATGAATGCAATAGTTAATCGCACCTAGGCTGCTTGAAGCTTTGACTTCAGCACAGATGAAGCTGAAGATTTTGAAGAGGCTTTTTTAGCAGAATTCCAAATGACGAGGCTTTTATAATGTTCAGTGACCACCCGATTTGATGAAATATCAATAAGCTCCTACACACATTTGAATTTGAATGGAAGAGTCTCTAGGTATTTCCTTTTAATTAAGCTCCAGACTTCTAGAGGTCGAAGGCACGTGTAAAGGCAACGGTCGATGTCTTCGATGTTAAATTGGCAAAGCTCGCGAGTAGTGGCTTGGTGCCGGAGCATGCCTAATGGGTGAAGAACGGTTTTGCATGGAAGATGACCCCAACGCACTTTCCACCAAAACATCTAACTGAAAGAGTAGTATTGAGATGCCAAATCCAACTTAAATTCTGGTTTACCTCATCATACTGGTTGTTTTGCGCTATGAAACGATCTTCACCTTGATATTCGGGGATATTAATGGCCATTACACGAGTAACATAATCTTCAGAAAAGATTTAAAACATCCTTAAATTTAACAGGTACAAGAGTTTACGTCAAAAATATTTATGTGAGTGATCATCAAATATTATCATTGATTATGTTCTATATTTGTTTGACTATCAAATCTCTTGTTAAATGGGCTGCTAACAACGTCTGTATGCTGTTTAGTTGTAATATTGTTGCATGATACCTTTACAATATAATTAAAGGATCAGTTCATACATGCTTCTTATGACTTGTATTTGAAAAAATTGACTTGAAAAGTTCAATAATTTAAAATAAATCATAAATTCGATCTAATCAGGTTCAAATGGTAATCGATTTGACTCAATTTTTATACATTGAATTTGAAATGTGCCAATCCTCTATCCTCAGTTCATGCAGCTCTATTTTTTGCTCTTTCAATTTTTAATTTTCATCTCCATAGTTGATGTTGCGAGAAACAAAACACAACACCAAATCATCGACTCTCTCTCTACTCACTTTTTTCCTCAGACTAATCCTAACTACATCTACAACTCTTCAACTCATCACTCATCGACTCTCTCTCTACTCACTTTTTCCTCAGACTAATCCTAACTGCATCTACAACCCTTCAACTCATCACTCGCCATATGTCTCACTCCAAATAGAATTCAAAATCTACTCATGAGCGTGCTTCCCATTGAATCGAATATAGCATCCTTTTAGAGGAAGTCTACGATAAGCCCGTTCACATATGCGAACGGACGGTGATTGGCGCACATGGAGGACTCCACCCTCCCCCCCCCCCCCCCCTTTTTTTTTTTATCTCCTCTTTTTTTTATTCAGACATCATCGTCGTACGTACGTAAAATATTAAAAAAATAGAAATAAATAAATTTTAAAATATTTAAACAGTTTAGATAAATATCATATAACCATCCAATCATCACGTATAGTGATTAGATCACGTACGGATTGGCGGGAGGACAAAAAAAAAAAAGATATGCAAACAGGTTTACTGTAGATTTTGTCTCCTCTTTGTTAGAAGATCGGTTTGTATGATTGATTTTTTTATAGCATATTAATTGTTGGATCTTGCTTTATACATCTTTCAAAGCATAAGTTTAGCTTCGTGACTTGCAGTGGATGGAAGCAAAAAGTTTGTTGTGCTTTAAAAGCTTTACAAAATACGATCCGACGGTTGATAAGATCAAAAGATATAAGCTGAACAGTAGGCAGACCTCAACAAAATTGGCCCGGCCTTGAGCAAACTTTTTTAGATCTGCACAAAAAATTTAGGCCACCCACAGGCTAAATTTTAGCCCAGCCTACACTGATATTTGTAAGCATCCCATCCTTGACCTCGGAAAACACCACCGGCTCTCCCAGTGCGCCACACACATGCCCCCCAACCTGTCTCTATGCATTATATTATACTAGTGTGTAACCTACGCATCATGATGGGATGTAGTTGAAGTCTAAAGAAAAATTATAAATATTTATTAACATATAAATTTTTATACCATATAATATATAATATTTTCAGTAACTAAGAAACTAACATTTATGCTAATCTTCATGTTCCATTACCTCTTCAAATTAAATTGAAAATATGAATATCAAAATATTTCTTAAAATACTACTGATCTTGGAAGGTTCTATAGGAACATATGAATCAAAATAATTTAAGAAATAAGTCATAGTATTTGAAATTAAATTATCTCTAACAAAGAAAAAAAATTAATAATTTAGGTATGTTACCGGTTTCTTCGGCAATATTTTAGGAGGATTTTTTTTGAAAAATTTGATATGAATCAGATTTTCAATAGTTGAAATAATAAATTTTTGTTGAATCTAAGATAAAGAAGATTCGGAGTCTGAACATTTTGGCAATTATTAAGTCCAAATTCACTTACTCAAAATATGTTGGGTGATCTTAAAATCATACATGCTCCTGTTGAAACTCTGTAAATCTTATATAATTTGAAATACATAAATGCCATTAAAGATATTTCTTACAAAGACCGGTAGACTAAACCTATCATATTTTGTGTCTATTACAAGATTAAGCACCGGGACACTAAATAGTTGCTTAGCTAATTTCTAAAAATTATAAAGATCATTGTCCCTATTTCATCAATAGCTTAATTTATATCTTGAGACAATAGATATATTAAAGTTTTTGAATAGAAATATATTTATTTTAGTAAATAAACTATGGCATTAAACAATATATTGAAATTTTACCATGGTATAGGGGATGGTTATTTTATCATATTGATTACACAAAAAATATCATTATAAATTTTTACTACAGCTTTGCAATTATAACATATTTTATGTCATTAGCTATAGAAGATGCCAAATAGAAATGATAATTGTAGCTGACCGATCGAGTATCTAACCTGATTCGATAAGAATGGGACGAATTTTATTTGATCCAATTAGAATCTGAGGTTGATATGGATTCTAGAAAAAAAATATCAGAAACGGATTCGGGTTGAGCATGGATAATAGTATGCCCCGCCCCAAATCCGACCTAAAATAATTTTAATCTAAATTTTTCTTTCAAAATTATAATTATTTTATAATATTTATATAATAAGTTTCATAACTTGGCATATCTATCCGATCTAAATCTCTACTTAACACGACCCGACCTGAGGTGGATTTGGGGCGGATATAGACATGTGATTTTAATTACGAAGTAAGTATAGATATTGGCCGATCCGATCCATATTTGATATATTGCCATCCCTAATATCAATTGATTTTAAACTTCTTCTATAATTGAATTTTACCTCCTAAAAATTATTAAATAATTTAAAATTTTTTGTGTATGGACATAATGAAATATCATCGGATACTTGAAATATTACCAATCCAACTCTAAACCAATCCTAGTTGAACCAACAATATACCAAACCTAATTCAAAAAATAACAAACTTCATATTTTAATCCAACTTTAGTCATTGATTTTTTGAGCCCAATCTCTAGTATAATATTAAACTGATCCAGCCCAATATATCTGGAACCGACCCAAGCCCATAAATAGATTATTTATTGTTAAATATTAAACCTTAAAATCAATCAATAAATATAATCCATAATTTTAACATTATTTTTCCAAACATTAATTTTCTAAGCCAAGTATGTATGTATATGTATGCATGTATGTGTGTCTGTATATATATATTGTAATTTTATATAATAGAAACTATCAACTTTATTTATGTTGATATTTGGATATTTTTTGGATCATATATGATAAATTTAAATATTTCTATACATTTGAATATAGGTCCTAAACTTTATTTGTACTGATCTTTGGATGTTTTTTAAGATCATATATGATAAATTTAAATATTCCTATATGGATTCTAAATTTATCTTAAAAATTCAATTTTTTATGTATTATTCAATAAATAATTGACATTATTTTTAATAAAATTATTTTATTTTAAGTTAATTAATAATATATTTAAATATTTTGGAACCTTTCTTATAAATATCCAACACAAAATCCTAGCCATATTCTATGCCCCGCTGGTCGGCTGTCCAAACCTGAGTCATTTACCATACTGATTTTTTTTTAAAAAAATTTGCTCATTTGATGCAGGTTTTAACTTATTTATGCAACTAATGTAAAAGAAAAATATAATTTGAAATGATATTTCTTTGAAAAATATCATTCTAAATGGCGTTTATTCAATCCAGTCAATAAGCACCCCAGCCTACATGGAACCATGAAAAAATTTAGTACAAAATACCATCCAAAATGGTATTTTAAAATACCATTCTGAATGACGCTTATAAAAATACTATTCAAAATGACGTTTATATCGTTATATATATATAGTGCTCCTTGTTCCCATGCCGCCTTCTTCTTCCCGACAACACCGATCTCTTCCGGTAAGCCATTGTGCCCTCCCCCTCTTCCCCCCATGGCCCTCTCTTCCTTCTCTCTCCCCCTCCCCCTCTTCCCCTCTTCCTCCCCCATCTCCCCCCCCAACGGCCCTCTTTTCTT
>KE504841.1:647586-665129 GCA_000441515.1 Elaeis oleifera
AGTATACGATTAAGAGGTGGAGAAAATTCTCAAGCTATGACTTTAAGTAACAAAAAATGTTCTTGTAAAAGTAGAGCATCTATAGATATCCTTGTTTCTATATTTTAGCTATGTGCCCAAAAATTGCTGTATATTTTAGTGGATTCATGGATGATGCATACATAGTTGCGGCATACATGAATGCTTGGAGTAGCAAGTTTTATCCATTACCACATGAAGACTATTAGAGGTCCACACATATGTTCATATATATTCCTAATCATCATCGTTTGAGATCTAAGTAAAAAGGCAAGCCAAAGTCAACAAGGCTACGAAATGAAATAGATGATAGGTAAATAAGAAGTAAGAATTATGTGGCATTTATAGAAAACAGGATTATGATCATCGTTGCTGTCCTAGGTTACTTTCACACATCAACTTCAAGCAGTGGAAGAAATTAAAGGCAGCAAATATATTACTCTATATATTTTAAAGTTATGTATTATTTTATGTATTTTCGTTAGTTGAATTGTTGTCTAATCTATGTCCAGAGTTGTGTATTATTCTGTATATTATTTTATGTATGATTGCAGAATTATATTTCTCATGTAATGAATTAGTATCATATTTCTCATGCTCTAATACATTTGGGATGCATGTCATTATTTTGAATTTATTAGTGTGTTATGGCTTACGAGGGATGTATCCGGACTCTCGAGATCATAGTATTTTTATATTATAGGAGATCTATCGCTCACAAGCCATCTTAGATGGCAATATAAGTATTCTATTCATAATCTTACTATTTATATTTTTGTAAAGAAGATCTTGTTAAAGGCATATACGTTATTTAATTATTCTATTTTATTGCAGGAGTTCAGACACCTCTGATTACGACGAGCCGTTGCTGACATATAGAGGACAGAGGACATTCTAGATAGAGTTATAGATTATTTATGATATCTGAGGTTTTATGGAGTGTATCGGATTGGGCGAATATAGATGAACGTTGGTCTTATTACTGCTTTGCTTCAGAGATGGCGCCCAGAGACACACATATTTCATCTTCTATTCGGTAAGACGACCATCACGTTACAGAATGTTAGTATCTTTATCGGACTATCAATTGATAGTGAGGCAGTCACATGAGTTGATCCCACTCTTAGCATTCCAAAGTGGCAGGCTATATGCTACCGATTACTAGGGTTTCAGTCTAAGGCACAGTTCTTTGATCATTCACGATTGATGATGGAGTGTTTAGATGATCATTATCGATATTTACACATTGAAGATGATACACCAGAGGAGATGGTGCGACAATATGTCAGGGGCTACGTACTGCGTTTACTAGGGGGTGCCCTTTTGCTTGATACTTTATCTAACTCGTAGGCTTAATTGGGGCAGTGCAATATTAGCTTATCTGTATAGGGCTATGTACCGGGTTCTATGATAGACCAGTCAGAGATTGATGGTTATCTTGTATTATTGTAGGTATGTGATATACAATTTAATTTTTTACATTCTATTGTAGCTCTGATTGGACATATCATATATGATTTTTTTGAAATTGGCACATTTTTCTGATATGCATGCCCAGGAGACGTCTACTGATATAGGAGAGAGGCCATCACAGGTGACATAGAAGTAGGAGCGATCGTTGAGAACCTTCCTGAGAAGATCCAAGCGGCCACGGGCACTATGACGTTTTTGTGCGACTTAGTATTTTTTAGATTTGTAGTAATGTGGGATTTCTTTTGTAGACTTTATATTTTTATTCTATCTTATATTATTAATTATTATTTCTATCAGAATTTTAGATATTTTATTTGTTTAATTTCAAATATTAGGTTGATATAGTTTATGGACGTGGATATAGATCTTTAAATATATCTCAAAAAGTTAGAGAAGGAAAAGAACCATCTAAATTAGTTTAAAAATAATATCATGCATCAAAAATATAAATAATAATAAAAAATATATTATGCACCAAAAAATTAGTTTAAATTACAACTAAGAAATATATCACGCATCAAAAGAATTAATTTAAAAATTAAATTAAAATAAATGAAAAAAATTATTTTAAATATCATTCTGAATTATATTTTCGAAAATGCCATTCAGAATAACGTTTTAAAAAACGTCATTCAGGATCGTACTTTTAAAATATCATTTAATAATATTTTTAAAATAATTTTTTTTTATAAAATTTTTCATAGATCGTGAAGGAGGAAGA
Organism: Elaeis oleifera; assembly: GCA_000441515.1. Classification (NCBI taxonomy): domain Eukaryota; kingdom Viridiplantae; phylum Streptophyta; class Magnoliopsida; order Arecales; family Arecaceae; genus Elaeis; species Elaeis oleifera. Next base: position 649,799 of record KE504841.1, read on the forward strand.
TCGAACCAAAACAATATCATTTAAATAATATTTTTTTTAAAAATTATCTTAATAATATTTTTAATTTTATATTATTTTGATAATAATTAAATATATATCGAATGAATAATTTTTTTAAAAAATTAGTACGGTAAAAAAACTCGCCCAAACCTTACATCCGACCCAAGGACGGAAAAACTAAGTGATAACATACCTAAATCCTTTTAGACTCTGTATAAATATCCAACACAAAATCCTAGCCATCGTCGAAGCTTCCGTATTCGGCCGCCCCAAGCCTTCCACCCGATTGAAACTCCCGAGGACGGAAAAACGGAGGAGAAACCGGTGCAAAATACAGGAAAAATCAACGAAAACAAAGGAAAGACGGAAAAAATCGAAAGGTAAAATATATATATATTTTCTTTTCGCTTCTTTTCTTTTCATGTTATTCTCTTTTTCCTATTTTTTTTTTTTTTTTTTTTTTCTTTTCGTCTTCCTTTTCTTTTCATTTCATTCTCTGTTTCGGAGAACTGCGGGGAAGGATGGCACCTGAGAGAGATCGGAGGGGTTGATTAGGTTCCGGTAGGGATCTTGTGCTCGTTGTGGCGGTGTGAGTTGGTCCCTTGAGGTTTTGAGAGCTTAATCCTGATAGAAGTATGATATCCTGTAGGGTAGGTTTGGGATTTTCATGGAAGCAATTTCAATTCGCTAGGAAAAAAAAAAAAAAAAGTTACCTGCGCATAGGGGAGTTCAGAAGCCGCCGCGTGTCGCGAAGGGAGGCTCTGAACTCCCCTTTCATCTATTGTATGGATGTATCGGATTAGAACTCCTCGTTTCTCGACGCCGCTACTTCGCTGTTCCCTTCTGCTATACCTTCTACATTCTCCCCATCAGATCCCGCAGCTCCACGCCTCGCAACAGTTAACTCTCTTCATCCCCCGGTTGGGATTAGATTGTCTTCCTATTCGAACTCCCTGGAATTTGAGTCTGTCGAAGAGCTCTGATCCATCCACTTTTGTTGGTATTTCAGAATCCCTAATTTTGATGCATCCCGTCTGCAGTTCCTGTTGTTTTGATTTTATTTGATGTTAACTATCATCAAGATGATAGTGATTTTGTTGGTTGATTGGTATTGGGCTATAGCTAGAACCTATTAACTTGATGTTACTGCTATAGGTATTGCAGGAAATTAGCAAAGCTCCTTTTTTAGACAATTCAATGTCATATATATTATTCTTTTGGTATTGACTGCATCATTACGATCTATCCAAAGTGAGGGAAAAAGCATTGAGAAGTTCACTGAATTTATGTGTTATTGTGGTGAAGGTCGCTGGTCTTACAAGTTATCAACATCGCCATAGTTGTTGCAGAAGCATATCTGATGTTTCATGTGTCTTTATTTTATTTCACTCTTGATTTTTTTTTTTTTATAGTTTGGACTCCTGTTCTTTCTTTATTTCGTTGTTTGTTTTTTGCCCATTCTTTGTAAGTAGGTATAGTATGAAGGTCATTGCACTGTACTTTGTCTTTATGCCCATTTGATACGGGTAAGTGTTCAATTCCTGATTTGTAGCCTAATCTAAATCCAGAGGTATGTTATCTGCTTCTGAACACTTCCATTCATCTTGGTGCTCTATATAGACATGGGATTTGGTATTAATGGATTCTTAAAAATTGTGGCCAAACAGAGTTCTGAACTTCAGAAATATGACGATCAAAGATCCAAATGGTAAACTGTTTGACAATAAGGTTTGCTGGTTTCAATATTTTAGCACATTAAAGCAATGGCAACATATAACTTTGATTTGGGTTCCTATAAGTATCATCAATGTAGTGTTCCTTCGAGAATTTGCAACAGAAGAAGTTCTTTACCTCATTAACTGGACTTTTCAAAGCCCAAATTTTCTTAAAAGAGCATTAAAGACCCTTGGGCTGAAGAAGACAAAAAAAATCTCCCTAAGTTTCACAGAGGAGCTCAATGGTGATGCTAAAACAGGGTGGTGGAGTGCTCGAGGCTCCCACCATTTGCATTTGTATGGGGAGGGTCAGACTCGATGGTGTTACTATTAGCCTTAATTTCATCAATTACCACATCAACTGATGTGGAATTCAAATGCAAAATTAAAGAGTGGATGGACCATATATGTGGTTCTTTATGAAATTATAGTTATCATATAGTATCTTTATCTTGACTTTTTCGTCATCTTTCATTATTTTAATCCTTTTATGACTCTCTACTTCAGTTTTATGATTAGCAGTAGAGAATTACTGTGAGTTATTTCTCTAACATCATCCATAATTCATTGTTAATGCCCATAGCTAATTTAATTTTAACCTAGCAGTTATTATTTTATCTTTATTTTTTGTTTTGATTTTGTGAGGTCAAATATGCTTCACTATGTTTAAGCACTGATGCATATGGTCAACCATGGTCAATTATAGTCAAACTCATAAATTCAGCTTCTTTGACCACAAAAAGTTTGTGATCATTTTTTTTTTGGTGATAAACATTGACATATGGATGGTAATTTACTGTTCCTATAGCATTCATTGTAAAGTCACAATCTAAATTTTTGCTTTCTGGCATTACTATAATTTTGTATAAGTATGGCTGTGATAAATAAGTTCAGTTCTAAAATGTTTATGACCTTGTAGATATAAACCAAGGTTCATGGCTGAGACTGTAAAACAAGGTCAAAGTAAATCTGATTTTCTTCCTGAGAAGCAAAATATTTTGTACGATGATGGAATGAAAAGGAAAGCTGAAAATTCAAGAGCTAGAAAGAAAAAACGATCTCGAAAAGACTTGGATGGTGTTGAAAAGCGTGGGGTTTGTTATTTGAGCCGGGTTGCACCTCACATGGATCCATCACATATCCGTCAAATCCTCTCTCAATATGGAGATATACAACGCATATATCTGGTTCCAGAAGGTAATTCTCTAATACCACATGGCTGTTTGCCTTGTTCATAGTACAATGTCCATTATTTAGAGAGTGACAGTTTTTTTCGTATGTAGTCTGGTATATTGGAATGCTATTTTCCTTGATGGAAATATCATTGATATAATTAGGTTATAAAGAAAAAATATCAGTTTTGCTTGGTTTTATAGAAAAAAGATTGGTTTTGCTTGTTATAAAGTTGATAACATGCTAAAACATATAGTTAGTGTGTTGGATGTGAGTATAGTTGCTGGTGGTAAGGGTTGAGTTTTGGTGTCAAGCAAAATCTACTAAATCAGTATTGGGCTTGTACCAGCTAGGATTGATTTGGTATGGTACGGGCCCGTACTGTGCAATGTTGGGGTGTACTAAAATTGAGAGAGGGAGAGGGAGGAAGAGAGAGAAAGATAGAGGGAGAGAGAGGAGGGGGAGGGAGCAAGAGGAGAGGCTTATTGGCTATGGATGGAGAAGAAACCCTAGCCTTCGAGGGTGGTGAGGCATCCTAGCACTCCATCATGGGGATTGGAGAATCTGAGGCATCAAAGAGTGGATGGAGGCACCAGCATCAAAGAGGAAGAGAGGTGTCAATGACATCGAGGCATTGAACTCTCTCGAATGAGAGAGTGCAAGGGAGATAGGTGTCGAACTTGCTCGAATGAGAGAGAGTGTGAGCGAGAGAGGTGCTAGTACGACACTTCGGCTGGTTTTATAAAGAAGTGAGTGCAGCAAATGAGAGAATGCAACCATCAATTTTATAAACAAATCAACCAAAGCAGCCGAACCACCCCAAGCTAGCATAAGTATGGTTCGGTATGAGCCAAACAAATCCGAATTATCGGTACGGTTCGGTATGGGCCAAACCACTTGGTTCGGATTGGTTCGGTGTTCTTTGGCATCCAAACATATCTTTTTTAATAGAATGTATTAGTTTATGCACAGTTACAGGCATGCTTATATTTGAACTTGAGCATTTGTCAGGCTAGGCCAGGATTAGGCTATCTTGAGATCTAATACAAGACAAATTACTACACCCTAAAATCTATAGCCCAAACATAGCCAGATAAGAAATTAGAGGCCGATGCCTTACCAACCCAACGTAGATAAATTAGGCTTGGCCTGAACTAACTGGACCATAGTTGAGCTGATATGAGAGTTTGGGAGGGAGGGAGATAGGGTAAGAAAGAGGCATTGGTGTCTTCAACCTTTTCGAGTGAGCTAGGGGTAGAGAGAGTGAGGAGGATGCGATTGGGTTGGGAATGAGAGGAGAGGAAGGAGGGAGGGAGGGAGGGGAAGGGGGAGATGAGCAGGAGGTGATGGATTTGGCCATTGGATTGGCCGGGTGCGTGCATGAGAGACAAGGAGAGGCTGAGTGGGGATAAATTACAATGGGAGAGAGGATGTGGTTGTCCTTGGGTGCCATTAGCAAGTGGTTGGCTAGAGACGGGTGGGGGTGGGGGCGGTGGTGGTGTAGGTTAGAGGAGGGGAATGGGAGGGATTTAGGTCTCCTCTTTTATTTTAAAGTTAAGAAACATAAATACAGAATATATATTATATAATACACTACACAAACTATATATTATATAATTTATAAATATGTCGAGCTGGTTCAGGCTAGCTAAAACTTGAGAAGCCTTAGCCTAACCCAATTTCTTGTCAAGCCTAAATATTTCAGCCTGGACTATCTTGTTGGGCTGAATGTCTTTGCCTAATACTGCCTAGAATTGGGCTAGGTGGATAGGGCTTGCTTTCCTCAGGTTCAATTTAGATACTCACTATTGACATAACATGTGCATGACAAATGTGCTGATTACAATATTTTTTTACTTCTTATTTTATGGTTGATAAGTTACTGTGGAAATAAAAGACTGGAAAAAATAATCATGATTAGGCAACTCAATGAAGAGATAAATTGATAGCTTCAAAGCATAATCAAGTGGGAGTAATACCATGACTTTTTTGTATACTGGATAAGTGCTCACTTTATGCAAGATAGATACATCAATCTTTTTATGAAAGCTTCGAAACATATATTCAATGATTCAAGAGAAAGTAAATAAGTTGTAAAGACATGCAATTGTGGTTTGAGAATATCAATATTCTAAATATTAAACTTATAACACCCATATTGGTAAGGTTAGTTTCAGGAAAATCGACTGGTTCATCTGAAACTTTATTTGTTGCTTGAATCTAGACAGAATGGGTTTGGTACAAGAGCACTGGAAAGTAATATCCTTTCTACAATGATGTTGATGTTGAAGGGCCAAACACTTAAATGCTGGAGAAAATATTTTATTTATGACAAAATTTTGATCCATAAGTGTCAACACTGGGTTTGTTCTATTTTTAGCGATTCCTCAGTATTACATATATAGTATGGAATTGTCTGAAAATCACTAGTTGTCAACATTTTGATCAAATCATGGTTATTTTATGACTTAAATGCTTGATTAATTTAGTATGGAATTCCTAATTATTCCTTTTTGCTAAATTATAGCTTAATGGATTTCTAATGATTATACTTCTTGTATACCATTCACCAGTTCTCTATCTTATATCCCCCAATTCCAACAATTTAATGCACAGGTTTTTACTAAATTATAAATTTTGCTCTTGGTAAGCCATTCAATTTCCTGCGTTGTGGCTATGGTTAATAAAGGATAGATCCTTATGGACATGCTTGCTTGGGAGCTGAGTCGTCACCATACAACTTGTTCAATACAATGAAAAAGATGTGCTAATCATGAATCTTTTGGATGTCAAATCTTATTAGCATTCTTATTCTTGTAGATGAGGATCTTCACTTGTGATGTAGCTATTTTTCTCAACTTTCTAGCATGGTTCTCAGATGCAATGATATCTATGTGCTTGTTGACCTAACTTCTCTAAGCATTGGTGTTGTGTTTTCACGGCAGATCCTACAGCTCAAGTTCAACGCAAGCAGGCTGGTGGTTTTCGGGGAAAGAGTTTTCTGAAGGGTATGCTGTGAAAATTTTGCTGTTCTTTTATCTGTCTTCTACATACAATTTTGTGAAGTTAAGTCTATTTTAATATTTGGATTTTTTATCTTTTATTTCATGTCTTTTAGTTTGAATCATCTCATGAAATGTTTCCAAGTTTTGTTAGATTATTTTATCAAAAATTCTTCCTTTGCCACTTGCTCTGCTAGCATCCTGTAATAGAACAACTATCATCTATTGAGAATGTTATTTTCAGTTTTTCAAAATACAATAACGAATTTTTGCACTATATATCATTGAACAAGGTTTTAGATTTAAAAAATGACTAAGTTGAATAATAATTGAAACCATGGTCTAATCCTGGTGAGACATCCCGTAGGACACTAGGACGGGATACCTTCTTGAGTGCTGGGATAGGACTGCCCCGCCATTGTCCTGGTGTCTTGATGAAGGATGTCTTTAGGCATCCCTTGTCCCAAGTATTTGGACGGGCGGGATGATGGCATGTCCAGTTTCATGGGCAAATCAGGACAGCTCCATTCTATAGGATTTAAAACTTTGATTGAAACCAGTTTTATTGGTTTGATGAAAAAAATTCTGCATAAAATCTTGCATTTCTTTAACTATTTGCTGAAAAACATTTTCCTAAGTCTTTGTTTTCTTTTTTTTAAATTATGAAGTTGTGCTGTTGTATATATCTGACCTTGTGGTCGTGTCAACTTCTGTAGGTGGGTTGAGTTTACAAAGAAAAGTGTTGCCAAGAGGGTTGCAAATATGCTAAATGGTGAACAAATAGGTACATATTTCAATACTATGAATCATGGAATGCGATATCATCCCGTACCGTTCGTATCGTACCGTATCGATCTTGTACTGGTACACCATATCGAAGCATACCGACATTACCGTACCGTACCGAACCGCGTATTGACATTAAACAGAATTTTACTGGTATGGGTTCTGGTATCGGTACGGCGAACCTTGCTATGAATACTGATTGGCATCGTCATCTGATTTCGTTTGATATATTTATGGTCGTATTTGTTTCAATGGGATCACGAGCACCCTTATTTCTTAGTATAAGATAGAGGCTTTCCTCTTATCTTTAATTCTTGGGGATTTTTCATTCTACATTTCATTTGATATATCCGCATTCATTGTCGATTACCAGATTTTTGCTCTTACACTATTGAAAAATGGTTTGTTCTCTTTGTTTGGCAGTTTTTGTATCAAGTTGTCAGGGTGGAGTACTGTTTCAAATTTGTAGATTGAATTAAATTGTTCTCTGGTCTAGAAATGAAATGTCGTATAAATGTCAGCTGTTGAACTCCTAAACATTGTTCATTAACTTGCAGCAGCAAACTGAGTGAAGCACATAACTCCATTTTGGTGGGATTTTATGCACTGCGGCATTTAGAAAAAAATGCTTTGCACTGTAGTTTCCAGATTATAGAATGAACCTGTAAGTCATATCAAATTGTTTGTTATGATACGGGATTCTCCAGTGTAAATTACTAAAGTTTCTAAGACTGTTTGATAATTTAGAAAAGAAATGATTAATTTACTTTGAGAAATGCATACTGCTACGTCATTATTTGCACGCAATGATATTCTTGTTGATTATGTAGCAGTTTCCCTGTTTATGCAATCAAAATTTAAGCTTTTTTTCCTTCTCTAGTAAATTAGCACTACTACCTTGCAAGGTTCGCCGTACCGGTATCGGACCCCGTACCGGTGAAATTCTGTTTAATGTTGGTACGCGGTTCGATACGGTACGGTAATGTCGATACACTTCGGTATGGCGTACCGATACGAGACCGGTACGGTACGATACGGGCGGTACGGGGCGGTACGGGCGGTACGGCATTCCATGCTACCTTGTATATATTTGTGCACAGCGTGACACTCTTGTTTACTGTACATTGTTAGGTGGGAAGAGGAGGTCATCATTCTATTATGACATTTGGAACATCAAGTATCTAAGTAAATTCAAATGGGATGACTTGATTAGTGAGATAGGTCAGTTAAATGCATGGGTTGCTCAATATTTTGCAAGTTATATGAATTTATGTGCATTATCACTACCCTGACTTGCTGTACTGCCAATGCAGCCGAGAAGAATCGTGTTCGGGAACAAAAGCTAAGCTTGGAGATATCTGCTGCAAAGAGGGAGCGTGACTTTTACATGTCGAAAGTTGAACAGTCTCGTGCTCTGAAACATATGCAAGAGCGTAGAAAGAAGGTTTGGGCACTTTGTTTGATTTAATATTATAGTTTGCAACTCAGCTTCAGTTCATTTCATAAGTTAATGATCTTACTTTGATAGAACATTTAACTTGTTCTAGGGAACATGGTTTGCCTTGCCAAGTTGTACTACTTAATACAAGGCATATCATACCATATCGGTATGATATGGTATGATATGGTTTGCCCTTGTACTGAGTGTCAGTACCAAGGTATGTACTATATTGACACTTGGTACAGGGTGTATCAGTTGTTTGATATGGTTCTAGTACCAAGATTGCAGAAGCTAGGGGTGTTATGAAGATTATGGGAGGAATAGTTGTTGTCTGACTTAGGAGCTCAGATAGCAAAAAATTTAGTTTGCATTACATTTTTATAAATAACTCTTATGGATAGGTTGCAAAGATTTGTGTATGTATGCTGATATATTGGATATGAAACTATGAAATATCTAGTCATACTCCTCTTTGGAGGTAATTATTGTACTTATATGAATTGGATTATGCACTCTTTTCATTCTCTCTGATAGTATATATTATTCAAGATGGATAATTAGTTGAACTGACATTAGTATCTTGATACTTGTCATTTGGTTGATATGTATTTTTTTTGGGATTGGAATTATAATTCAGGGGGATTCTAGTATTGAAACACAAGTTTAAATGTTAACATTGAATAAAACGACTTCCTTCTATATTTAGCATTGTAACCTAAGCAAAGCTAGCAAGTTTTCTTTTCTTTCTTTTTTTTTCGGGGGTCACGGGGGGTGTTGTCCTTTCTCCTTTCTTCCATGTGTTTGATGTTTCTTCTTTCTTACATTTCTTATATATAAAATTGAAGAAAAGGATAGATTAAGTAGAATGCATTAAGAGTTAAGATAAGATGATTTACTAAGGAACTAGAGATTAAGCAATGATGGAAGAGCCATGTTCCCAATATAAAAATTGCAACTTCATGAAAGAAATATAATTAGAATAACCACAATCAAGGATAGGCATGTGTGCCACAACTCAATTGGATAACTTAAATAAATCTTTAGAAGGAATCTAAGAACACAAGGCATTAAGACAACATGAAAAACCTATTAGGTATTTAAAGTCTTGGGACCATATAGCCCTTGAATTGGGACTGTATGTGGCTTCGGCTCAGGATGGGGCTTGAACCAGGCGATTCAGACTTGTACCAAGCGGTATAGCCCTGAACCGAGCTGAAACACCCAGTTTGATCCCTCCTCCTGCTTAAATGATTAAGTGGGAGGTAGAGAAGGCCTCCCATGCCTTCTTTGCCTCACCTCTCCTATTGTTTTTTTTTTTCAACCTAAAAAATTGAAGAGGAGGTGGATTCACAATTTTAGCTTAGATCCAATGCTAGAATAGGCAACGGCCTTATCCTCTTTATTCTCCTCTCTCTCCCCTCCCCTTTTCATGCCAAAAATTGGCAAAAAATGGAGAAAATGAGAGGAGAAATTTTGGCATGCTTTCATGATGTGCTAGAGATCTACGAATGATCATTGCAATGCAACCAAAATCATTTGTTGAGTTCATGAATTTGTAGAATTAAAATATATTTTTGCATTATATATTGATTTCTTTAACTATGAGATGTATATGCTAAAATAACTAAGGAGACTAGAATGATCCAAGGATCATAAAAATAAGTATTTCATGGAAAACGAATTCTAATCTCTTGGATAATAGATGATGGCAATAAAACATCATAGATTTTCAATCTTGAGCCAAAGTATGATCAGTCATATGAGGAGGACTAGCATTTAACTTAGAAATGTTGAATATAGGGACCAAGGATTCAGGTCCCAGCGGGACAAGGTACCATTCTATGTATCGGGGTAGGGCCGTCCTGCTAGCATCTCAGCATCCCAATCAGGACGTCTGGGGACATCCCCTATCCCAAGTGGTTGGAATGGGTTAGGACGGCGGCGCGTCCTATTTCATGGGAAAATCGGGACAAGCCCGCCCCATGGGATTTAAAACCTTATAGGGAGCTATCTTCCACTTAGTGAATTGGAAGTTTCATACCACAAATTAGAATTTCACTAAAGGTTAGGTAGGCAGCTTGTAACTAAATATAAGCTGCATATTATCACAAATACCCGAGTTGCATTCCCTTGTTGAGGAAAGGAGGAAGACCAAGATGGCTGCCTAGTAGAATTACCCAAGTCGAACACTTCCAAAATTTTGAACCGCGATCTACCTCCATTTGGAGTGGGGTTGTGACAATTGTGGCTATTGCTTAGTTCACTAAATTACCTCTTCTCTGATTGTCCTAAAGAAGTTCTTATCATATCACAAACAAAACCCCCTCTTTGAATTCTTTTGATTAGCAAACAAAAACAAATTTTTTCTTTTCTTTCAGAACTACAACTGAGTGGGAAATAAGAAGAAAAATGTACAGGATAGCACATCAATCATCAATAAAGAAAATGGTATCAAATTGTGATTCCCTAACTTTAAACAAGATAACAGTAATAGAGGGGAAACAGAATTGAGCTGAATTGGAAATAAAGCAAAAAAGGAATCAGAATCTCAAAATTGGAGAGACAAGATAGAAAAGAAATATGCTAGCCTTGTCTCTTTCATAGTCTTTAATCCTCTGCCTTCTTTCCTTGAGAATACCTGCTTAAAAGGGATTTGGGCAGTGACTGCTCAAGTCTGAGAGAATTTTTCTGAACTCCATCCAAAACATGGCCTAGAACTCGACTTTGTTTATGGCATGCACTTCTAGCGGTTCCTCAGGAATCATGTTAACAGCAGGCATAATTGCTAGCCGTTGCTCGCAATCAGAAGACACGACCATTTCAAATGTCAATAGCATCAAAAGTGACCGTTATGTTTTGACGGTGAGGATTTGAGGCCACTCCGAAGTTGGGTCGAGATAGAACAAGTGAGGTAGAGATACCACCTGAAAAACACTTGGACCATGCTCTAGATTATACATCCTAAAGTTAAGTTGGGCCTAAAACATAGGATGTCTGAATTTGATAAGGACTTGCCAAAAGAAAAGTCCTGTGTATATCTGAATTTGATAAGGATACCAAAAGGACCTAGTAGAGCTCATGAGAATACCATTGTATATAGGAGATAGGCCCCATGAGATCGTTAGGGATACGAGGCTGTTGTTGCAGATGATCTTGCATATGGAGTAGGATCCCTAGGCATATCTAGATCTGACTTGTACTTTAAATCCATTAAATCAACTCTTTGTAATGTTTTATGTATATTTACTTGTAAATAGTTTAATTGTACTTCAATTCCATTTCATGACCAAAAAGACATGAAAGCAATATCCAAATTACACATTAAGCAACCATAATCATCAAATGGAAAGAAAAAGAGATTGAGAAAACAAAAAAAAAGGAAAATGATGTACCAATCAGATGACTGATATGCTACCCCGTATCTTGTGTCGGTTTGGTACCGGTTTCCAGTTGGTGATTGGTACAGCATCCGCTACTGGTTCATGATCCTTGCTTGGGACCCTTGCTTCTGTTTGGAAAGTTAGAATAAATTTGATAATTCACACTACTTAATGTGTTGGTTTCATGAGCCACACTGTGAAGCTGTAGGAGAGGATATCGGGTAATGGAACCTACATTACCTGATCCTTCAATTTAGCCTAACATAATATTTAGCAAATGGAAATTTGGACACTTGGATACAGATTTGCAAGAAGAAATTCTTGGATGTTAAAAGGATCCAATGCTTGGACACCAACTTGAGTACATGTGTTATAGAATGGAGCAATGGAAGAACATAAATACCAAAATACTCATTTGGCAGATGCTAGGAAGGTTATCTATTAAGGTTATTTTCATGCTTAAATTACTGAAGGAAAGAGTTGGATAAAGAATAAAATTCACATTGTTTCTTTTCAAAGATAGCTTATAATTGGCATGAGGAATTTGGAACCTGGGATGTATAGAAATTGTTTTGAGAGTTTACTTTGAGGAGAAAATATTATTTGCATGTGGCCTTGAAAAAAAGGTCTAACAAAATAGGAGGTTCTATTTGCTTTGTGGATTTTTGAACCACAAAGCAATTTTAACAATTTAATCTTTTTCCTGATCAAATTCTCTTGCTAGGTGCATGTTATTATTGTTGGGTCTTTTATGTTAAATCAAATCGTGACATCTAAATACTGCCATTCTTAAGAAATAATAAATCACATCTACATTAGGGAGAGGTGGTTGCAAAGCTACGATTTCCTTGTGTTTTAGCCTTCCTGTAAAGCCATTTAAGAGTGACATGTATGCAGGCAATAACCAATATGTTATTTTTATGAGAACTGGTTGTCAAATACTTGAACAAGTTTCTTATGTCTATTTGACACCCTTTCACAGAAGCAGAAGGCTGAAGGTTCAGAATCTGGTGATATGCTGGAACCCAAGGTCATTCGCCAATTTCAACAAACCGGCCGGTTGCTGACAGTAGTGTTCCAAGTAAACCAAGGCTGTCAAAAGACATTTTATCAGGGGTATGTTTCTCCTCAACATGTTTATGTCCACAAGATCTTGTTCAACATGTTTATGTCCACAAGATCTCGTTCTTTCTCTAAATTAAGCAACATTATCGCATCAACTCATTTCCCTGCAGGTATTTAGCGGTGGTTCAAAATGAATTTTGTAGCTAGCTATTTTGGAAGAAAAATTATCGCTAACAATTTCCAGGAGGAAGCAGTGTTGTTGCATGGTAAAGCATTTTTGCTGCATCTGAGAGGCTTTCATTTGAATTCCACAATCTTATCTGTTGCTGTGCACTAATAGTTTTAATTCTTTAATTAGTGAATTGGCTTATGAGCAATCTTCAGAAGTTGGAGATTTCAGCAATCAATGGTCATCTCAAAGACATTGGTTCGGTAGTGGCAGCATTGACATGATGCGAAAATGTAAAACCCAAGATTGGGTAAAATGAACTTTTCTATGTATAGTTTGTGCTATCATTGAAGTGAACAAAGCCTATCGTCTCTTCTTTCTTTCAAATGAAATAATGCTGAATTAAATGAGCAATGACTGACAAGGAATACAGCCAGAACAATTATCAGATGAAGCATGATGTCCAATGTGGTTGGTCTTGCACCACAATAGCTCTTTGCTTCTCGGGAGTGGAATATTTTTTACAGTTAAAAATTAAATACATTTGGCCAATAATCGTAGGCCATCTTGTTTTTCATTTTTTGTATTTGACGATAATTTAGAACTGGTGTCCCGTTGGAAATTCAGCATGGATAAGTTTTTGATTTTCTCACGAGGACACCATTGAGAAAGTGCGTACGTGTCCAGTTCCTGCCTGGTGCGTTCACCATTCTCTTTATTTTACATGTATTCTGCTTTAGACATTATTTTGAGGTAGCAATCATGGATCGATCGCCAGCTGAAAGTTTACAACTAATTCCTTCTCGTCAAGCATATTTTTCTAAATTTTCCTTTGTGGCTGTGAGGGGCAACCAGTGTGGCTCCATGTCTAATCTAATAAGCTGGTTGATGAAACCATTACATTACCAAGAGACAATACATCCAAAGGATTTGTATAGGCATATCTTAAATATGTATCGCATAGCTCTTGAGTATCTAAGGAGGGTTGAGAAATTTAAATAATGTAGTTAGGTTAGTTTTTTTGAGAGAGGTCTTAAGTTATTATAAATAGTATTAGAATAGATTTATCTTGTGGTCTTTATATAATAAGGGATATTATAATATCGGTTTACATTGAATTTATAGTATTTGTGGTTAGATTTGAATGAATTTGGATTTTTAGTCCGGCAAGAAGATGAAAGTTTAAATAGAAGATGAAAGTTTAAATAGAAAGAATATGAGAACTTGCTAGAATGTGTATTTAATCTTATATTGGTTATATATTGAATAGATCTTTTTGGATGCTTTGAGTACTTATATAGGACTAAAAATCTAAATAATATTTTCGATTAATTTTTTTAAAATTGATCCAAAGTTATTATAAAATAATGCCATCGAGTATCTATAACCAATTTGATCGACCAAACCAAACTTGATCTCGAAGGTTGAACAAACTAAATATTGATCTACAGGGTTCATTTCTATTACTTTTGTGTGTGCACGTATGACTATGGGCTAAGTATGACAAACCATAAGCATATTTCAGTAGTCAATATTTGTGGCAAAGTAGCATCTAATATTCGGCAAAATTGTAAGCATGTCCAAGTCTAAGATAAAAAATTCTTTGGCATTAAAATGGTAGAGATATTTTCTAGATATTGAAGCAACATAATTATTGCGGCCAAAGGCTTATGGCTTGGCATATGAGGTATTATCTGCTCTGGCCCACGAGCCTCACGATTTTGTCCTTCAAAAAGCACCTCATATGAGAAGGATGATCCCTTCCTCTATAAATTAGAGGCCCCCTTGACTCAACCAATGTGGGATTAATAATATCCTCCTACACCATAACATAGCCCTTTAGTCAAGGGAGAGTCTGTGTACGGACGGAAGGTGCCCTCTATTTTTATCACAGATTGGTATACGAATGGGAGGAGCCCCATAATTGTAGGATTGGTCCTCTACCTGATATGCCATTGTTGCGGCTAAGGGCTCATATTTCGGCTCGCGAGATATTGTTTACTCTGACCCATCAGCCTTACAGTTTTGTCCTTCAAAAGGTGCCTCATTTGGAAAAGATGGTCTCTTTCTATTTAAGTTAGAGTTCTTCTTAACTCACAATTAATATGGGACTAATGATGCCCTCTTAACCACAACAATAATAATAACCTAAGAGGCTAAACAACAAACAATATTTCATCTATTACCCTCTATTTGGTGTGAAGGATGGATTGAAGAAAGATAGATGGAGAAAGAAGAATGGATAAGAGAAAGATGGACGGATCAATGGATGGAAGATCTATCCATCCTTGCATATGTTTGGTGAAATATGAAAGAATGAATAAAAATAATTCTCTTCTCTGTTTGGTATAGGAAGAACAAAAGAGAACGATGGATGATATATATAATATTTTTACCAGACTATCCTTTGATAAAAATATTATTATTATTAATTTATAATATTTATTTATACTAAAGAAGTAACCAATGTATCAACTGATAATCTTTATAATGTATAAATATATAAAAAAATATATAAATATTTAATTTTTATTTAATTAAATATATAATTTTATAAATTAATTATTAGTGAATTAATTATATATATTAATTATATAGAT
>KE504841.1:677424-696936 GCA_000441515.1 Elaeis oleifera
TAATAATATAATAATATATAATAATATATATAATATATTATATAATATATTATATTATTATATATAATAATATTTATATAATAAAGAATATTATGAAAAATATGGATAGATTTTAGCAACTTATCAAGAAAACTATTAATGTAAAAAAAATATGAGTAACATATTTTTAAATTATTTTTTTAATATATAAAAAAATATGAATAAATTATATTTTTATTTAAATATTATTTAAAAAAATATTTATTTAAAAAAATATAGATTCGTGGAGCAAAATAATGGCGCTTAAAGATTTCATTGAGGTAGCCAAAAAGAAACGTGTCTTGGTGTCATCCATGGGACCACGAATTCTACTTTTCATGGTACCACTTTTCTTCTAGAAAAGCGGTGTGCGTGGGATTCAACTCGCCATCAAAAGTTCCCCTCTAGAAGAAATGATTCCTAACCTTCGTTCTCCTCTTTTGGAAGTAATCCCCTCTTGGTACAAGTAACCATCCTTTGGACGCCACCACCACAACTCTTGCCGGGTCAATAAATTGCCCACCTTTGGAAGCATCACAAAAGCTTTTCAACAAACATTCCTACTGGAACAATATATGTTGCTGCATGTGAGCTTATTCTTTTCAGCCATATTCCACCGATTGGGATGATGGACTGCTGGATCCTAGCTCAACCATCCACCCCTCTGCCGGCGTCGGAAGGGAGCGGCGACTCCGAGACCGACTTGGAGCTTGTCGATGACCACGGCCTTGTATGCATGCAAGAACGAGCAGCCGACGACGACGATGATGATGATGATGCAGAGTCATGCAGCTGCGAGTCGTTTGGTAGAGCTCAAATTGAGGATGGATCGGATGATGGTGGTGAAAGTGATGGTGATGAAAGTGATGGTGCTCACGGTGTGGATCATGAGAAGGGAGTACTTGTGTGGTTGCAGGCGAATGCCAGGGAGAAGAAGGAAGACGAGGAGGTGAAGGTGGTGGATTCGGGGGATGATGACAGGCTGTTTTGGGAGACTTGCTTGGCTACTGGGTACTAGGAAGACACATCTAAATTTTGGCCATGCTTCGCTTCCTGGAGACCTGCTTAATTGGTTGGCTTCTGGGTTTTGATTTGCTAATTGTTGTGTATGAGACGTTTGATGTGCGAGACTTTTGATTGCTTTATGTTTTTGTTGAATGAAGTGTGAATAGATCGAGTGCCCTCTCCCATTTCTTAACTCGTTGCTATTAGTTGCGCAGGGATTAAGAAAATTCCATTGCGCTAACTGGCTGCGAGAAGAAGGGAAGGACATGTATGGATGTGATGCCAATTTGGCTTTAGGAGATCTTTTATTTTTTTCCAAATGTTAGTTCTTGATGGATGCACTCTTAACTTTTGGCTGGTTCACTCGTCTCTTTTTCGTATGGATCAACAGAGTCTTCTAAAGTGATATTTGGAGAGAAAAAGAAATTAGTAAAAGGAGGCAAACTGAATGTCTAATTTAGGTATCAACATATGAGAGAAATTGGAAGACAAATTTAAGTCACTTTACTTCCTACCATGCAGAGTGTATGTTGTCCTATTTATGACAAGTGAACCAGAATTCTTATATGAAAAGTCTAGATAATGAATTGAAATATTAAATAATAATAATAATAAAAGCTTAAGAGCTTTTCAACTTTAATAGCAGTTCTGTTATGGTTTTGTTAGTTGTAATATCACGATCTTTTGGGCTTAACTCCACCTGCCTGGCTTCTATATATCCATTATTTGATTTCTTGTTGGGAGCTAGTTTACATTCTAAGATATTTAGATCGCCTTAGCATTTGGACACTCGTCACAAGATCAAGAGAGGGGTTTAATGTCCTTATGAATAAACATCCATTTAGGATGTAGCACTAATCGTGGAAGATGTGAGATAAACCTTTCCCTGTGCTTCATTCTGGTCGTTAGCTAAGATATTTCCTTCTCTTATGATGGAAGATTTAAATCAATTAATGTTGCAAGAGAGCTAACTTGAAAGAAAAATAAACTTTATCAAAAAAAGAAAAAATAAATAAATTGTTCCCTTTCAGGGAGACTCTTACCTCCTCCATTTACATTTTAAACACAAATAAATAAAATTATATTCCAATTTTTTGACAAGTGCCTTTTTGTTTCTCCAGAACCTTTATGGAACAAAAATCCGCTGCGGCAGTCTACAAATTTAGTTCAAATTCATCTTTTCTGAGTTACTGGTGGAGTTTGAATAGCGACCATTACATTTTTCTATTGTACTTTGAAATCATCATTGTGGTCCACTTTTTTTTCATTGCCAATGATCTGACCGGCCACAGCAAGTGTTGGCACCAGAGAGGATGGCGGGCATCCCTGAGAATCACTTGAGGACTTTGAAAGCGGGAGATAGGATAGATTCAAGCTGAAGGAGGGCTGTACAAAGGTGCACCATGTGGATCTCATTGGACCCATCATTGGAGGAGGTGGACGAACTCATCAGATGGTTTCCAAAGGTGGTCGAGCTTCCGAAGGAAGATCTGAGGAGGAATCGAAAATTTGGACAGACTCGATGGTGGTGGTGAGGAGCCTTGGTCGGAGAGTGGCGACAGAGGTGGTGGCGAGGGAGTTCCGACTGCGGATTGGGCTAAAAGGGGAGGTGATAGAGTACGGGCTTAAAAAGAGGTTCTTTCTCTTCAGGTTTAAGGAGACTAGGGAGAGGGATTGGATTCTCCACTAAACATAGGTGGTTGCCAGATAGGTGATAGCGGTGAAGCCCTGACAGCTTGAATTTTTTCATTGGAGGGGCCCATCAGATCAGCCCT
The DNA here is from genome assembly GCA_000441515.1 of Elaeis oleifera. Classification (NCBI taxonomy): domain Eukaryota; kingdom Viridiplantae; phylum Streptophyta; class Magnoliopsida; order Arecales; family Arecaceae; genus Elaeis; species Elaeis oleifera. The sequence goes on from KE504841.1 coordinate 680,223, forward strand.
GATTTGGGTCTGACAGCCACAAATCTCGATGGAGTTCTAGAGAGAGGCGGTGATTTGAGGAATCCTCCACTGACTGGAGAGTTTTCCTTGGTGGATGACTGCACAGTGAAGCGGAGGAGGCTCAGCTTTGCCTAAGCATGTATAAAGGTCGACATCTTTCGACCGTTAAGACAAGGGGTGTAGACCAAGGGCCCGAAGGGCCCCTTCTGATAGAGGTTTGTCTACGAGAATCTTGATGGTATTTGTCTTTGATGTGGTTGGTTACATTCTTCAAAGGAGGTGTGCCTAGCCAGAGGGGGCAGAAGGGTCTCGATAGCCGATTTGAGCTTGGAGATGGATGCTCGGGTCGAAAGGGAGGAGTTGGAAGCGGTTGCTGAGGGGCCATGCATGGGGCCATGGGTGGTGGCTGGTCCATCAATGGTAGCCCAGGTCAGAGAGGTTGACTGGCTTGAGGAAGAAGGAGGCTAAGTTAACTTGGCCCATTGATTCCAAGCCAAAGGCTAGTTAGATGGACTCGGATCGGGTTGACTCTATAGTGGGATCCAATGGCTGGATCAAGCCAACCAAATCGCATGGCAGAGATTGCCCATCTGACCCAAGCCTGAATCAATGACTGGATCGTTCGATAAAGGCACCGAAATTGGTGAGCGAAGCCCCTCAGACCTGAGCTTAGGTGCAGTCCAGCCTGCTAACTAGTTTGGCCCATTGGCACTGGGCCGTGATGCGGGCGAGGGCTTGTCTAGGGGTGAGTTGGCGGGGTCTTTGTAGTGGGCTCAACACAGCACAAAAGGGTCTGGTCCCCTACTTTTGATGTGGGTCGGGTGCTTATGAAGCCCAGTGGATGGGTTTCAGGGCTTGTTTGGTCCAAAAAAAGGTCTGTTATGACGAACAGAGCTAAAGACAAGGCTCTGGCCCTCTCAGAGGCCTGAGTAGAGTCAGTAGTTGGCAATTGGAGGCTATGGGGTCTTCATTTTCTTAGCCAGGACCTTAGGAGAGGAGGAGAGGGCATCGGTTCAACCGAAGGAGATGGCATGTGATCTTGGAGTCCTGGCTAAGGAGGGACATTCTGAGCAAGGGCTAGAGCCTCTGATGTAGCATGACCCTATGCCTCTCAGGAAAGAGGATCCGTGCATATGGATGCAGTAGTGGGAAGTTAGGATAGAGACTATGAGGATGCTATTATCCGATTGAGACAAACCATCCAGGAGGAGGGGAGAGCTCGTCAGCGATGGACTTCATAGCAGTTGAGATGGAGGCAGATATTTAGATTGAGAGGGGCACCGGTGTGGATCCCTTGCTTGCGAGTTATCCAATGAGGATGCTAATTTGGAATACCTAAGGGCGGAGAAGCCTTGGTTCGATCGACTTTCGACAGATTGGTCCAACAGCATGATCTTGATGTTTGTGTCCGACTCGAGATCCGAATTTCAGGGGCGAGTCTTGCTCTTGCCAAGCGATGGATTTCGATGGCATGGAGCACCTACGCAATGGAATCTAGGTGCCTGTCGATGGGGATCTTGATAACATAAAGATGCAGTTCGGTTAGGATGGAATGCCTTCTACAGATGTAGGTGGCTTTAGTCATCTCGGAGCAAATTAGAGGACCTTGGTTTCTGTCCGGAATGTATGCGAGCATTGAGTACAGGAAATGGAGGGTGCTTTAATCCAAGATCTTTAGGATGGTGTCACAAGGCTTGTCCTTATCATCAGAAATTTCAACTGCATTATGGGGCCTCATGAGAGGATGGCTGATAGGCAGTATACGAACAACATTTACTCTCTAGAGTTAAGAAATTCATCAGTAATGTGGGTTTGATTGATCTTGGCTACTCCGGATCTAGATTCATCTGATGAAACAATCGATAGGGGACAGCTAGTATTTGGGAGAGGATTGATCGGACACTTGTTATCACCGACATACTTCAGCATTTTCTGGATACTAGGTTCAACACCTCTCGAGGATTGCATTAGATCACTACCTGATTCTCATCACCACTACTGGCCCACTCATGCCCAAGGCCCTGTTCAAGTTTGAAAAGTTCTAGACCTTCTACCTGAGATCGTGGGATCTAATTAGAGAGATATAGAGGATATCGATCCATGGGGACACGACGTATCGGGTGATCTGGAGATTAGAGCTTGTCAGATGCAGACTCCTTCGATGGAACTAGTTTGAGATTGGTGACATCTTTAGATGGATGGAGGGGGTGAAGGTGGACATTATGGAGTTGCAGAGGATAGAGGATTAGAAGGGGGGTCTTTAGGAGCCTGACTTGAGGAGCTTCGCCATAAGCTCTCAATGCACCATTCTTTGGTGAGACAGCAAGAGATGCTGTGGAGGCAAAGTCAAAGGTATAATAGATCAAGGAGGGCGACCGAAACATCAGATTCTTTCATCAATCCACTATGATCCGAAGATCTACCAATCGCATCAAGCAGCTGAGGGAGGGCAATGTAGAATAGTGGATGATAGTGAGGAGATCAGAGGGTAGATCTTTAGTTCTTTAGATCATGATGGATGGCACCTTTGGGCAAGGATATCCCCATCCAAGGGTCCTAGCCCGTGACCCATATCTCTGATTTAGAGAATGAGACTCTGACTTGCTCAATGTTTGATGAGGAGGTGTGGGAGGCTCTCTGATCTCTTAAGGAGGATAAGGCCTCAGAGCTAGATGGGTTCCTCTCTCCTCTTTTCCATCGTATTGGCCTATTATTAGGGGAGGTGGTGGAGATGGTGCAGATAGTTTTAATTCTAGAGACCTCCAAGAGGAGTAGAAGAAGATACTGGTCACCCTCATCCCGAAGTGTCCAAATGCATTTATCCAAGGCACTTCAGATTGATCAACCTTTGCATCATTCGCTACAAAGTGCATATCAGGGTCTTGGTCGAATGGCTGAAGCCGATTATACCTCATCTAATCAGTCTGGAGCAAGATGCTTTTATTAATAGCCGTTACATCATCGATAATGTCCTGCTTAGCCAAGAGTTCACGTGATCTGTAATGAGCACCCATTCGTCGGTTTTATGGTGGTCATGCTGAACATAGAGTGGGCTTGTGACGGATGAGCTGATACTTCCTATGTCGGATGCTACAAGATATCGACTTTCATGATAGGTGTATCGGCTGGATCATGGACTGTGTAGAGATCCCGAGCTTTGCAACGGAGTCCTTTCATTCAACGGTTAGGCTTCCCTAAAGTTGCCCTCTCTCTCTTTGTTCATTTTATGTGCTGATGCTCTATCCGGCATCAAGGGTAGTAGTTTAGGAGTCAGAGCTGGAGCTCTACTGGCCTGCCCTTGGGTTCAGCCACTTTCATATTTTTTTTTGTGAATGACTGCCTTCTGATTGGTTGGGTCTCGATCCAGAATGTGAGGTACTTTACATCCATTGTCAAGGCCTATTATCGGACTTCGGACCAACTTGTGAATCTATAGAAGTCCATAGTCATCTTCTACCCTAAGATGAAGATCCAAGTGAAGCAGGTGATTCAAGATAGGCTAAAGATTCAGGAGCAAATTGGGGCCCTGACCTACAGATGTTCTATCATGGGATGACATCTTCGAAGGGTCGACTGTAGGCCCATAGAGCAGCGGATCCAAGATTGTCTTAAGGGCTAGCAAGCTAACACTCTTTCTATGATGGGCAAGATGACACTCATAATGTCAGTCCTGAGCTCCATTCTGATCTATGTCTTAGAAACAATGTTGTGCCAAACTCTTACCGTAGGTGGTTGGAATAGCTATTTCAGAACTTCTTGTGAGATTCAAGGCATGATAGTCATGGGCTTCACTTGTTGTCCTAGAAGGTGGTTTGCCAACCTGTGAAGGATGGGGGTTTTGGGATTCAGTCCCTATTTATTAGGAGGAAGACTATGATTGTCAGGCATGTAGCTAGATTTTTTATCTAGCTACATTATTTGTGGAGAGGGTGATGAGGGCTCGGTATGAGATGTGGAGCTAGGGGTTTGAGGTCCAGGCTGTTTGAGGCTGCTCCTTCATCTGGAAGGAGATTTGTGCCTGCGCCTAGTAGCTTTAGTCTAGGTTAGATGGTTGATTGAGAATAAGAGGTCGGTGGATATAAATCAGGTTGTCTGAATTTTTAGCTTGTCTCTTGCCCGTTGGCCAACCTATGTCAGCACGGAGGTGGTCAATCAGCTTCGGATCTGTGACTTATTACTACCGATGATAGAGGCTGGAGAGCATAGGATATCATCCATCTTTTGATGACCTGCTTGTTAGATGTATGTCCTAAAAGTCAAATTGGCTAACACTAGTAAACACTCTAAGGGTATAGTTTGTAATTTTGACTTATTAAATTAATAATATTGGATTATTTTTCATTCATGTTAGTGTTTAAGTATTCATGAATCGTCCAAGAGATTAACAGATGATGACATATATTCTCAAAAGTTAAAATTTAAACATATGTCATTGATGGTTAATCTCTAAATTGCTCTCGATCGATGGATCATCACGAGGATGATGGATGATCCATTTAGGTTGGTGCACGGATCACTTTCTTTGGGATAGACGAATCTTGAGTCTACAGTATGGGGACACTGGATGAGAGTACAGATGATTGTTAGAGAACAACAGTATTGTGCGTGACCATATGAGAAGTTACTTGTATGTCTACTCACTTGTCAGTGACTTACTCGATGTTATAGTAGTGTGACTGGTCCTTGACCTATGGTACTTTGGCTGCTCACAATGGGGTTGCTATAGTTTGACTATACATAAATATGATCCTTAGCCATATAGGTCCTTATAATGGACATTGGCTGCAGCAGATTCATTGTAGTAGTAGGTTGCACTTAGATAGAATCTATTGATCTTGGTAGATAAAGAGTAGTCCTATGCGATTTATGAGACTGAGTTTAGAAATCCTTGATCAAAGTAGTGTGATTAGTAGAAAGGAGTTTTACAAAAATCACAAGATGAACTCGAGTCGAATGAATCTGATATACGACTGACATTGGGGTTTGACGAGTTCTCCATGATCTCCGTCTAGTCAGGACTCACAATAGAAAGACTATACATACGATAATAGTATCTAGAGATTCATTATTCTATTTTGCTGGGTTGCCACTATATGCTGCTAGATGTTACTGATGGATTATGAGACTTACAAGCATCATCTTGATGATCGATGATCCTTGATGGACAGAGTTGAAATCGTTTCAACCCATTGAAAGAAGTTTAATGATGTTGTAATGAAGATCATAGTATATCTCACTATCAGATAGAATAGAACCTATGAGATCATACACAAAAAAATTCTTATCTGATAAGATGGTTGAATTACGATTATGAATCATGTATGGTCTAATTATCAATGTGATTGATGATTAATCCAATGCAAAAGTTGCAATGATGAAATTTACCCAGAATTAGTGAATCGTAGGATGATTAATTAGTAATTAGATTGCTAATTGACTCAATTTGATTGAGTAATAGGCTTGAAATCAAGTCTAATTGAATTGGATTTAATTTGTTTGATTTGGACCAGATTAGATCAAGCCAAATTGGATTATGAGATAACCCAATTGGATTCAATTTCTTATTTAATTAGGACTTGAGTGCACCTAATTCTTAAGTAGATTATGATCTAATTGGGTTTCTATTAGATTAGGAATTAAGTTAGGGTTTGACCAAAGTACTAAAGAGGTCCTAGTTTGATTGGGACTCTCTCTCTCCCTTTGCGCCCAACATAGGCCACACCAACATATATCATGCCGCCCCTTCTTTTGGAGTTTTACATGATATTTCTTATGCTAAAAAGATTCCCATGCCAATCAAAAGATAGGGAAGGCATCCAAGAGTTGGACGCCCCCAAACTCTATCAAATAGAGTTTTAAACCCCACGCCTTATCTATTCCCACGTGCACCCTTTTTGAATTTTTGTGTGAAAAAGAAGCCACGCCTCACCCCTTTCTTCCATAAGAAACTACACGCACAAAAGAGAAGGCATCCAAGAGTTGGATGCCCCCTCCAAGCCTTATCAGATAAGGCTTTCACCTTATATTAAAAGATCTCTTGTGCGCCAAATTAAAAGAGGTGATGTACGTGGGGGTTGGCTGTTTTTATGGCGAAAAATCAGAATCATGGTGCGTGGGTTTTTGGAGAGGTTACACGCTAATCCTTTTGGGGCGTGTTCTCTTTTGGCCGTGAAAATGATGGTGTCTGACTCTTGGGGCATGAGATATGGGATGAGATCATTTTTAGGCGTGAGTTTAGGGAGAAAAGATGGGTTCTTTCTTCTTCCTCCTCGTCTTCTTCCTTCCATTATTCTTCTTCTTCCTCTAGAGAGTCTGAGAGAAAGAGAAGATCTATTCAACCATCAAAGAAATGATCTTTGCAAGGGAGCTAGCACCCTGAGGAGATCAAGGAGCCTTTGATTAGATCAAGGCTTTGTATGGATACTTGTAGAGGTCAGACGCTTGTGTGGTTTTAAAAGAATCAGAAGATATTCACGATCATCAGTTCACAGTGAAGATCAACCCGCACAAAGGTATGAAGATTTGATCTTCAATTTTCTTGTTCTTAAATTTCAAATTTTGATTTTTTGAATCCTGTCCATCATATGAAGATCCTGTAGCATGATTTTAAGATTAGATCTTATGCATGCGTATAGATTAAAAAGTATTTTAATCTGATTTAATTTCACTACATTCATGATTTTTAAAGTTAAAAATCTGCATATATGAAACCAAGACTTTCTAATAGTGGTATCAGAGCCAGGTTCATATGCATGTGATTAGGTTAGAAATCTGAAATTTAAGTTTTAGATCTGATTTTTTTGAATTGTTTTGACATAAGGTTGTCTTAGAATGATCAAAATTTTTTAGATCTAAATTTAATATTCTTTATATGAGATATAAATTGATTGATTTTAGATATGAAATTTATTTCAGATCTAAATTTATTTTACATATTTCAGATCTAAATTTAATTTAATCATGATTGTTTCAGATTATATATGAGATATATGTTGATTTATTTTAGATCAAAAATTTGTTTCAAATTTGAACTTATCATGCATGTTTAGATCTGAAAGTTGTTTTAGATTTGAATTTATTTTATCATGATTGTTTTAGATCTGAAAGTTGTTTTAGATCTAAATTAATTTATTTTGTTTCAGACCTAAAGTTGTTTAGATCTAAATTTAATCATTGCTGAAATTTAGATCTAAAATTTATTTCAAGATCTGAAATCAAATCTAAAATCTATTTCGAGATCTGAAATCAGGTCTGAAAATCTTTTTGAGATCTGAATTTTGCATGAGAGTTAACATGGGTAGACCTAATTAGATCTGTAATGTGATTACACTTAGGATGTAAACAAATTGATTAGAGCGATTGATCAGATCGAGTCAAAGAGTAGATTCAGATTTGATTAAGAGTGCTTGAGATCAAATCAATAGTTATAGATGATCAAATCGATTAACATATATGTGACTAAACTGATTAACCCATAAATCTAATTTGGCTTAGTGGCTCGAGCCTTGATCATAAAGCTAATCCAATTGAAATTGATTGATTGATTGGTATCTAAGGTAAGTGGTTAATCAGTGATTACTTAATTAGGATCGTTGCATTAGCAACGGAGAGTCTCCCATCAATCTTTACTTACCTGGCTAATTTGATTCTCTTTTGAATTTAGATGCTTGGTGTTTTGTATTTTGCTCATGCCCTTAATGATTTAATAATTTGCATGAGATGTGAATTAATTAAGAAGATCTAAATTAAAATCTCCTCATTGATATTAAGTCGTAGGATCTTACATCATTGTAGAGTACTGTACCCTCTCCGATGTTGACTGTTCTTGTTTGGATACAGTGGTTCAGTTGCATCAAGGGAGAAGCAACCACTCTATTGGCATGAGATATTACAGGATGGAGATGGGGTTGGGTCCAAGATCTGTCAGGTGAGGATCCAATGATGGCTTCACTCATGCTCCATGGTGGGTCTGACCTAACTAAGGAATGAGGTCAAGATATGTCAGGTGAGATCTTAGGACTTAGAGACCAAGTTCACTGTAATTTACTTGAGAAGCATCGGACATGAATTATCCACTTATTGGTTGACACATTCATCAAGATCTGTCAGACAAGATGGTGTGCCAATCGGTGGGACCGTAGTACCTTCTAGGAATCCTAATTTATGAAGAGATTCTCATTTTCTTGCTCAAGGAGTGTAGGATTTCACAGAAAATAATAGGAGATAATTGGTTTTAAATAAAACCCTTAGAACAAACTAATACAAGTTAATTATAATGTCTAACTAGAATCTTCTTCTCTCTATAGAAAAATTTGCTTCCAACCCTCTAAAGATCAACTATTTAACCGAAACTAATTACAAAGACTGACTCAGAAGTTTAAGAATCATTCTTAGTTTATAAATTAAACTATGTTCTCGATCAGGATATCTCTATATTATCAGTCTGACCATCGCATGATCAATGAGTTATACTTGATAAATGGATGGACGATGGTAATATAGTTGGGCGCTATATATTAGCATGACATATAGACTGTCAAAGGTATGCTGACTCATCCACAAGAGTTGTATGGTGATTAGTATCGTGCAGCAGATGCGTGATGGGTAGTTAATCCATGATCTTTGTTTGACAATGATCAAGGACTTTGTAGAGCTTAAGAAGCTCGGTATGATCATGCATAAGAAATTGTAAAAAGATTTGATCTTGCGATACCTTCTGATTTGTATGGATAATTTATAATAAACTACCATATGAATGACATTGATAGCACCTTACCTGAATTGCTCAATATGTTGATAACTGGTGAAGGGACCTTGAAATGTTCAAGGGATGCATACCTGGAGAGCCTGAAGAACAATGACACAACTTCGGAAGGCATATTGACTTGCTCAGTCATCGAAACTAATCTTATAGTTTTCTCTATTTTAGTTCAGTATTAAACTATAGTTTTGGTACTTGTAAGGAAAAGTAGAGGATTGAAGGAAGGTGATGTGACCCTTCGAGTCAGTAATGTGGCAAAAATTACTGCTGTGGCCATGGGCACCTATCCTCTGCGACTACTGTCTAGATTTAATTTAGAAACTGCTTTATTATATCTGGTGCTAACAAGAATTTGATTCCTATACTAGCACAGGAGGAATATAATAAAAGGCTACTGTTCAATTTATTTTAGAAATATATTGGTTGCACATAGCTTTATGATTAACAGTCTTTATCATTTGCATGTTGATACATCTGTGAACATATCTGAGCGAGTAATGAGTGCCGTAGGGTCTAAAAGACCTAGAGATGAATTTAACCTCAGGTATATGTGGCACCTTAGGCTAGGTCATATAGGAGAAGAAAGGACTAATAGATTGAAAAAGAGTGGGCTTAAGAGCCCATTGACTTTCGAACCATATCCAATCTATAAATTCTATCTTCAAGAAAAATGATCAAACTGCCTTTTACAGGATAAAGGGAAGGGCCACTAAGATACTAACTCTAATATACACTAATGTGTGTGGTCCATTTGATGTGGAGGCCAGAGGAAGTTATTCCTACTTCATAATCTTTACCTATGATTTATCACGATACGGATATATGTAAGACACAAATCTGAAACTCTTGAAAAGTTTAAGGAATTTAGAAATAAAGTTATGAAATAATTAAAAAATTTCTTAAGATTCTTCGATCAGATCGAAGAGGTAAATGCCTTAGTGGGAGTTTTAATTTATCTCAAAGTATACGACATGACTTCACTATGTAGGAATCGAACCCTATTGATATGATTCGATCCGTGGTGAGCTTCATATGTTTCTTTAGGGATATGATTTAATTTAGCTATCGAATAGGGTTTCTCTAAATCCATTCTTACCACACCGTTTTAGATATGGCATGATAAAAATCAAGTTTTGGTCGTCTCAAGACTTAGGAATGTCCTGCCTATGTCAAGTGACTATAGCGGACAAGTTAGAGGCTAGGTCCTATAGGGCTTGTTAGATGGGGTATTCTAAAGAGTCTAGGGATACTACTTTTACTTTTTAGAGGATCATAATATGATTGTGAGTCGAAGTATTATCTTCTTAAAAAATAGTTTATCCAAGATGGAGATAGTAGAAGAAAAATAGAGCTTGAAGAGAGAGTCTCTGAAGCACAATGAGTCATGGAACCTGCTGAACCTATTCATGTTAAGCCAGTACATGAACTTCTTATTCCACCTCATAGATTGAGTAGGATTTTTCATTCCATAGAAAGATACTTAAGGTATTTTGATGAAGGAAGTAGAGGAAATGTTCCTCATAGAAAATAGAAAACATGGAGATGATCCCAAAATCTACAATAATATGATGTTAGATATCGATTTCGAAAAATAGATGGAAGTAATAAAGTCAAAAATTGAGTTGATGTATTCCACCCAAGTTTGACCTTAGTAGATCCACCAAAAGGTATAGTATCTATTAGATGATAAAGAATCTATAAAGGAAGATAGGTTCGCATGAACAGGTAGAGACCTATAAGCAAAGCTTATGATGAAAATTTATAATCAACACGAAAGTATTGACCATCAAAAATTTTTTTGCCTATAGCTATGCTAAATTTATTCGGACACTGTTTGATTTTTCAGCATACCATGATTATGTATCTGATAAATGGATATGAAAACTGCCTTTCTGAATAGATATCTTGAGGAAGATATCTATGTGGGTAGCTTTTTGGGTTTCATTTCTAGTGATGGAGATCATAAGGGCTGCAATAAACTGAAACAAGCATCTCGGAGTTAGAATATTCGTTTCATTGACGTAATCAAATTGCTTAATTTCATCAAAAATAAGAAAAGTCATGTGTTTATAGAAGGGGTCAGTGGGAGGATGAGATTCTCCTGATTGGCAAAGATATTTCAAGCTGATTTCGGTTAAAATATGGTTGTTTAAGGAATTCTCCATAAAAAATTTTGGGAAAGCATCCTATATCTTGGAGATAAAGGTCTATAGAGATGGATTTAAAAGATGCTAGGTCTATCATAGATAATGAAACATAGATGAGGTGCCGAAGAAGTTCAACATGAAAACTCCAAGAGGAGATTACTCGCCTTTAGGCATGGGATTCATCTCTCCAGAAAGATGTGCCCCAATACATTGGAGGAGATAAATCGAATGAGCAAGATTCATTATGCTTCGACTATAGGAAGACTCATGTATGTCGGGCTATGTTTTGATATATCTCATGCTGTGAGTATCATAAGTAAATATCAGTCGAATTCAGACGAAGAGCACTGAAAAGCTGTGATATATATCCTTAAGTACTTGAGAAGGACTAAAGATATGTTTTGATTTTTGGAGAGTTGAGGGTACAAGAATATATGAATTTCGATTTTATATTTGACATTGATGATCGAAAATCGACATCAGGCTATATTTCTTATGCAACGATGGTACTGTGAGCTGAAAAGTTTCTAGCAATCTATTATAGCAGGCTCCACCATGGAGGCTAGGGCATTGCTTCTGAAGTTGCTTGAAAGTCTTCTGATTAAAAGGTTTGTTGCAGAACTAGATATCATGCCATCAGATGCCATGACACTAGACTGTGATACCAATGACGCCATAGCTCTCGCTAAAGAGCCAAGATCTCATCAGAAGTTTAAGCACTTAAAATGATGATTCTACATTATTCACAACTATCTCAAAAAATTGAGGTATAGAGAGTTGACTCCACTGAAAATGTAGCAAATCTGCTGATTAAGCTGATAAGCCAATAAAAGATTGAAGCCCACTTTGAGAAGATAGGACTCAGATTCGTAGTCAATTGACTTTAGTGCAAGTGGGAGATTATTAGATATATGCCCTAGAAGCCAAGTTAGCTGACATTAGTAAACACTTTAAGGGCATAGTTTGTAATTTTGACTTATCAAATTTAATATTGGTTATTTTTCATTCATGCTAGTATTTAAGTGTCCATGAATCGTCTAAGAGATTAACAGATGATGACACATATTTTCAAGAGTAAAGAATTTGAGATATGTGTCATTGATGGTTAATCTCTAAATTGCTCCCAACCGATGGATCATCAAGAAGATGATAGATGATCTGGTTAAGTTGGTGTACGGATCACTTTCTTCGGAATAGATTAGTCTTGAGTCTACAACATGGGGATATTGGACGAGAGTGTAAGTGGTTGTTAGAGAACAACGATACTAAGCATGACCATATGAGAAGTCACTTGGATATCTACTCACTCGTTAGTGACTTGCTCGACGCTATAGAAGTGTAACTGGTCCTTGACCTATGGTGCCTCGACTGCTTATAGTGGGATTGCTATAGTTTGACTATGCATAAACATGGTCCCTAGCTATATGGGTCCTTGTAGTGGATGTTGGCTGCAGTAGGTTTACTATAGGAGTAGGTTGCACCTAGATAAAATCTATTGACTTTGGTAGATAAGAAGTAGTCCTATGTGATTTATGAAACTGAGTTCAAAAATTCTTAACCAAGGTAGTGTGATTAGTAGAAAAATTTTTATGAAAATCACAGGATGAACTCGAGTTGAATAAATCTGATATATGACTGACGTTGAGATTTGACGAGTTCTCCATGACCTCCGTCTAGTCGGAACTCATGATAGAAGGACTGTATCACATGGTAACTGCATCTAGAGATTCATTTTTCCATTCGCTGGTTTGTCACTACATACTGCTAGGTGTCACCGATGGATTATGAGACTCACAAGCATCATCTTGATGATCAATGATTCTTGATGGGCAAAGTTGGAATCATTCTAATCCATTAAAATGAGTTTCAATGATATTATGATGGAGATCACAGTATATCTCACTATCAGACAGAATAGAACTTACGGGATCACATACAAAAAGGTTCTTGCCTGATCAGATAGTTGAATCATGATTATGAATCGCATATAAATCTAATTATCAATGTAATTGATGATTAATCCAATGCAAAAATTACAATGATGAAATTCACTAAGAGTTAGAGAATCGTAGAAAATTAATTAGCAATTGGATTGCTAATTGGCTCAATTTGATTGACCAATGGGATTGAATTAAGTCTAATTGAATTAGATTCAATTTGATTTGACTTGGGCTTTACTAGATTAAGCCTAATTGGATTATGAGATAATCCAATTATAAGGGAGATCAATTTTTATTTAATTAGGACTTGAGTGCACCTAATTCTTAATTAGATTATGATTTAATTGGGTTCCTAGTTAGACTCACTACAAGAAAATTGAGATACACCTACATAAAAAATATATGGGTAAAGGCCTAAAAAATATGGGGATACACCTACACCCACATTGGTACACACGTTTAGTTAAATATGGGTATGTCTGGCATGGGTGTAGCTTATACCCACGTTATTTCTTTTCGTGTGTGTATCCCTGCTTTACCCACGTAACATCTAATATAGATGAAAGTGTATATGTGGGCATGGACCTAGTGTACACCCTTTTTTGTTAAACATGGATAACTAAATACACACGAATCAGAATTCATGACAGTTATCAAATTGTGCATATAAATAGACCTCTACTATCAATAATAAAATGTGGGTATATAATCAACTTTTAAACATTACTGTCCTGTCCAATTTTAAAACATGGATCACCTGTAATAATAAATAAAAATATAAATGGTGCATTGGTAACTTATTTAAGCATCCTGTACCACTGAATAATATATGAAGACTAGTAGCTTTAAAAAGATGAAACAACTACAAATATTATAATCTTCATCATTGTATTAAAGAGAACTAAATATACATAATGGTAGTCTCAAAAAATTATCCCAACAACCTTTTAGTTCATCAAAATCCAAAAACAAGACCATACACTATTAGATTTTTGAATATAAATAGAATGTAGACATTAGAACTCAAAAAATGGAATAAATAGGTTCCAGCTAATCTCCTACATTTTATACATAAGTTTTAAGCTCACTTTTGCTACACCAAAAAGAAATAAAGTAAACTTGAATTGATGACATCAAAAAGTTAACTTTGTAAAATTTGAGAGTTCATCAACCTATGAAGCCATCAGCAAGACAATCCCTATATTTCTTTGGCACCATCCATCATATCCCCGATCTAAATTTACAAAAGAGAGAAACACACACACACACACACACACACATATATATATAATTTTAGAGCTTAAGTCACTATTAAAAATACATGTATATAGACATATATATAATCTTTCCATCAAACAATGTGAGTGCCCACAGCATGTTTCATCACCTTACAAGTACTGATTTCATAAGATCTAATCAGTAAGTTCTGATGATTCACTACTATGATAACATCGAACCATTCTATTAAAATTCTTTAAATTTGAGAGTAATTAGATCAATCATTCATGGTCCAAATCCTATTCTGTTAAATCCAAACTGTGCATCAAGTATATAATCCAATGAATCACTTGCTGTTAGATCTACCATAACTTTATGAATTGTTAGCTAAATTTAGTTGCATATTGGATGAAGCACATGTTAGTAGATACAGAATGGTCCATAATCCACTAGAATATCCTGATACATCTTTCCTTTCCTAATTTCTTGTGAAGAAGAAAACCCTGTTGGATCAGTTGCAATTTAAATATGAGTCACGAACTTCTTAATGGGAATAAAACACCACATGTTGAGCAGCTAGCTAACCCCCATTTTTTTAAGTCTTGGGCAGTTTGTTAGCTCCTGAAGGACAAGCTACATTTTTTACTCTGATATTCCACAAAAGGCATAATCATCACTATAGGAGACATGTTAAAACAACACCGCAAAAGAAAAGGAAAATATCATCAGTTGAACTTATTTTACACTGACATAAATGGGTCATCTTTTTGAATAAAGAGAAGAATATCCAAGATTAGTGATGTGCCAAGAAAGAAAGAAAGAAAAAAATAAGCAAATGCAACTGAACATGCCCAATGTTCTAATCCTTCGGAGCATCTTTTCAATTAACCTAAGAAAATTCTCAAATTGCATCCTCTATCTACTTCTTGGCAAGTAAAATGTTGTAGATAAAAGGTACTTAAATATAGTGCTTAACCACAAGGCAGTTCCATTATACAATTTCCAAGATTAATGAAAATGGTATACATCATATAAGCTTTAAGGCAAATCAGCTAATATGACTGTTGCAAATCAACTAATTGAAGTGTATTGACAGAAATGGTCTGTGATCAAACTTGTCCTCTGATTAGATATTGATGATGACGTATGCCATGCTTCACTGTACTAGGTTCCAATTGCCAAAGATTGCCAAAGCTTCAAAGCAAGATCACCTATAATGACGCTCCCACTCTTGATAGCAATCCTGATCCATGCACCAATGACAAACTATAATGAAAATGATTTTATTGTTCCATCTATCAAATCAATTTCCTGCCCTGGTTCATATTTTCTCTCCTGGATTCTAACACTTGGAGTCCACTCTTATTTGAGGAAATATAATTGACACGGTGTTAATTGGATGATAGAAGTTGAGATGAAGAATGAAAGCATATCATCTATTAATTAAAGCAATAGCACAAGATACACATGATGCAAGAGAAATGTTGTCATCATACTAAACAAATTACAATGAAAACAAATAGTTAGCTATTAATTATAAATAAAATATATAATTTTAACCATTCAATGATCTTGTTAAAGCAAGACAATTAGAAGCATTATTCGAGACCCACCCATCCATATTGGAAAAAGCATTACGATTTAGTTCCAAAGCTCTCTCATTCAAAAATCAGAAAATCAGAAAATGGTGACAGCAATTCAAATAAGCAAAGAATAAAGGGTAAGGAACAAGATATATGATGTCATACACCAAAAGAACATGGGCGGCTATCGACAAGAGGGCAAAAAGAAAAAAAAAATGATAAAATACAGAATAATTTTCAAACCACAGGAAGAGAAAGATGTAAACATTACTATGTCTGCATTGTATTTTACCTTGGGACCAACGAGCCGATCTATGAGCTCGATGGAGCAGATTGTGAGAACAAGCAAGCAGTCTCAGTTGAATTGGGGTACGCCCATCCGCCCTAATCACCTTCATCGCTTCCATGACCATCTTGTTAGAATAGAATAGAATAGAAAAAAAAATGGTGACAAAAAAAAAAATATCCCTAGTGAATCAAGAATTTTCTGCCCGTCCGCTTTAGTAGAAAAGAATCAAAACTGAAGGTTTAAGACGTTTGAGACAGAGAGACTCACACTATAAAAATTTAATTTTTACGATGAAATTTTTTGTCGCTAAAATTTATATTTTCGTCGCTAAAATATTTACGACGAAATATATCGTCGCTAAAAGTTTATAGAGAAAGCCTCGTAGCAAAAGACCTTAACGATGAAAAGATTTTATTTCGTCGCAAAAAATAGTTAACCTAGATGACGAAGTAATCGCTGTATTAGCGATGAAATAATTTGTCGCAAGAGCTTAAATTTCGTCGCTAAAATTGCAACGAAAAATAATTTCATTGTAAAAATAATTTTTAATTTTAATTTTTTTATGTTAACGATCAAAATTGAATTTCATGACAAATATTAGCGACGAAAATAATTTCATCGCTAAATATAGTAATTAAAAAAATATCCTCTTATTTTTTGCGATGAAATTTTTCTTTCGTCGTAATTTGTTGCGATGAAAAAAAATTTCATCGTAAAAAATGGCAATGAAATTTTATTCATCGCAAAAATGGCGACGAAAAAATTATTTATCGTAA
>KE504841.1:701134-712616 GCA_000441515.1 Elaeis oleifera
ATGGTGGCGGAGAGGGAGAGTACTTATCGGGAAGGACGACCGACGACGGGCGACCGGCGACCGACGACCGATGACTGGGGAGGGAGGACTGTCGCCGGCAATCGGGGAGGGAGAAAAGGTTTGGCGACCGACGGCGTGGGCAAAGTCAGGAGCGGAATTTATTTTGAATTGGGGCACATTTTTGCCCTAGCGCCCTTTTTTTTTTATTAAAAATCATTTTGCGATGAAAATAATTTATTGTAAAAAATAATATTTTATCACAAAAAAATATATTTTTTGCAATAAAAATTATTTCATCGCCAATGATAAATTTTTTGCAACGAAAATTAATCTCGTCGCAAATATAAAAAAATTATCGTAAAAATCAAATTTTTTGCAATGAAAAAATATTTCATCACAAAAATTAATTTTTTACGACACAAATATTTTCATCGCAAAAAAATAATTTTTAGCAACAAAATATTTTTTCATCGCCAAAAAAAATAATTTTTTACGATGAAAAAAATTTTCATCGCTAAAATATTAATTTCTAGCAACGAATATTAAATTTTCATCGTAAAATATTTAAATTTTTCAACAAAATAAAATTTAGCGACGCAATAGTTTCGTCGCTAAATACAATAAAATTGATCGAAAAAATTCTTATTTTCACAACAAAATATCAATTTCATCGCAAAAAATATAACATTTTTTGCGACAAAATTTTTTTTCATCGCAGAAAAATATTTTTTTACTACGAAAAAAATATTTCATCGTAAAAAAAATTATTTTTTACAATAAAAAAAAAAATTCATCGCTAAAGATTAACTTCTAGCTACAAAAATGAAATTTTTGTTGCAAAAGATATAACTTTTTGCAACGAAATTTCTTTCGTCGCAAATACCTGATTTTTGGAGACGAAACTTAAATTTCGTTGCAAAAACTTAATTATTTGCGATAAAATAAATTTCGTCGCTAAAATTTCATCGTTAAAAGTCAAATTCCTTGTAGTGTGAAGAGCTCTAAAATCCTAAATCCTAACTATGGATAGAGGAAAAGATTGGACCGACACCAATGGAACGGGCAAGGGCTGAGTCACGCATGGGGAGGTGGGGAGCGAGCGAATGAGAGAGAAGATTCTGCCAGGGAGGGAACGAGGGGTGTGGTCATTGGGGAGGGGGGTCAACACGGTGCGGCGGGTGGGGCGGTACGATGGGTAGGCTCGAGGGAGGGGAGAGGGGGCGCCAGTGTTGCAGAGAGGGAGGGGCAGCAGCTGTTGTCGGGGAGGGGGGAGATAGCCACGGGCGAGCGGGTCGGGGGTGGGGAGGGCGGCACGGTGAGGCAGTGCGGTGCACGGGACTTAGGGCTGTGCGAGGGGGGAGGGAGGGGGGAATGCATCATCGGAGAGGGGAGGGGGGCCATCACAGGCAAGCCGGGGAGGAGCAGGGGCTAGGGTTCCGACGTGGTGGCTAGGGTTGGTGAGGAGAAGAGCGGGTTCAGGCGCGGTTAGGGTTGAAAGGAGAAGAGAGGATGGTTTTATAACAAAGATTTAGCAATTGATCGGTTGCTAAATCAGCTTCTAAATATAATATAATTTGAAATTAATTTTTAAATTTAAAATATTTTTTGAAATTATTTTATTTAATTTCATTTAGAATTAAAAAAGATGTCAATTAATTTTTTTAGAATTTAGATTTACCATCATTTTTAGTTGTAAAATATTAAAAAAATTGCTAGCAAAAAATCAGTCGCAAACTTATTTATAGATTAAATAATAATTCAAAAATTTTGTGATTGATTTTTCAGTCATAATTCTTTTAATATTTTACAACCAAAAATCGATCATAAATATATTAATTAAAAATGATAAATATTTATGATCGATTTATCAATTGTAACTTTAAAAAAATTATGATCAAAAATCAATTATAATTTTTTATTGATTAAAAAATAATCAAAAATTTTGTAATCAATTTTTTGATCATAATTTTTTATATTTTACAACCAAAAAATCAGTCATAAATTTTATATTTTGTAACTGAAAAATCAGTCGTAAACTTTTTATAATTTCAAAATTAAAAACTTTGTGATCGATTTTTTGGTTGCAAATTAGATACATATAAAAAAATTTTGCAATTGAAAAATCGATCGCAAATGTATTTATAAATCAAAAAATACATGAAAATATTGCGATTGATTTTTTGGTTGCGAATTAGTATCCCATTTTGCGATCAAAAATTTGATGACAAATTATTTAAATAATAAGAAAAATGTTGCAATCAAAAAATCACTCTCAAATGTATTTACAAAATAAAATAATACATGAAAACTTTGCAATCGATTTTTCGATTGCAAACTATTATTGCCTTTTTGCAACCGCTAAATCGATCACAAATATATATAAAAATAATAATAAAAATATTTGCCATCGAATTTTCGATCGCAACATATTATATTTTTTTTGCAACCAAAAATTAGTCACAAAATTATTTAAAAATAGAAATAAATAATTGAAGTATTTACGATCAATTTTTTGGTGGTAAAAATGCAAAAAATATTTTTTATAAATTTACTTTTATATTCAGTAAATTGGTTGCAAAGTGTTGGCGTGCCTTCCGATAAAAAAATTGGCAACCAATTTTGCAATTGATTTTTTATCATTTGCTATATTAATATTTATCCAAGAATCAATTGCAACATCAGTCGCAAATTTGATCAAAAAAATTCAACCGTAAAATTGATCGCAAAATACTATTTCTTGCAGTAGATGTGGACAGCTGAGGGGTAATCGTAGGCGGTCACCACGGTGATGGGGTAACCACACCGGTGCTTCTGCCAGAGGTAGTTGACGGGGTCATTGCCAAATCCAAGGGAGGGAATGGGATCGACAGTTTAAGGGGATAGCGAGGAGATCAGAGGAGGAAAGAGAGAGGTGAGAGTTTGATAGCAATTGAGAGAAAAAGAGGGTATAGACTTTTTATAGGTGGTAAGGGAGGGTTGTTTGGTACTTAGTATGTTTTTTTATAATTTTTTTTGTTTGGTGCTCCTCTCTTGGCGTTGGTCATTTTCCATCAATATTTAGTATATTTTTTAGCAAATTTGAATTATCCATATTTATCCATTAGTAGATTTGATTTACTCATATTTAATCATTAAAACGTAAGTTAAAATTAATTATAGCATTTTCACGCTTGACAAACATGGGTATATATGACCTTTTTTTAAATTTAATATTTTATCTATATATATACTTTACGTGGCTAAAAACCATGGTGTATATGACTTCTCTTATAGTAACTAGGATTTCACCTTATTTGGTTGCACCCATTCCTATTAGATTAGGGATTAAGTTAGGGTTTGACCAAAGTACTAGAGAGGTCCCAGTTTGACTGGGACTCTCTCTCTCCCTTTGCGCCCAACATAGGCCATGCCAACATATATCATGCCACCCCTTCTCTTAGAGTTTTAGCGTGAGATTTCTCATGCTAAAAAGATTCCCACGCCAATCAAAAGATAGGGAAGGTGTCCAAGAGTTGGACGCCCCCCAAACTCTATCCACTAGAGTTTTAAACCCCATGCCTAATCTATTCCCACATGCACCCTTTCTGAATTTTTGTGTGAAAAAGAAGCCATGCTTCACCCCTTTCTTCCATGAGAAACTACATGCACAAAAGAGAAGGCATCCAAGGGTTGGATGCCCCCTCCAAGCATTATCAGAAAAGGTTTTCACCTTATCTCAAAAGATCTCTTGTGTGCCAAATTAAAAGAGGTGATGTGCGTGGGGTTGGCTGTTTTTACGATGAAAAATTAGAAACATGGTGTGTGGGTTTTTGGAGAGGTTACACGCTAATCCTTCTTGGGCATGTTCTCTCTTGGCCGTGAAAAAGATGGTGTCTTACTTTTGGGGCGTGAGATATCGGATGAGATCCTTCTTAGGCATGAGTTTAGGGAGAAAAGATGGGATCTTTCTACTTCTTCCTCTTCTTCCTCCTGTTATTCTTCTTATTCCTCTAGAGAGTCTAAGAGAAAGAGAAGATCTATTCAACCATTAAGGAAGCGGTCTCTATAAGTGAGCTAGCAGCTTGGAGAGATTAAGGAGCCTCCGATCAGATCAAGGCTTCATGTGGATACCTGTAGAGGCTGAATACTTGTGCAGCTTTAAAGGAGCCGGAAGACATTCACGATCATCAGTTCAGAGTGAAGATCAACCTATGTAAAGATATGAAGATTTGATCTTCAATTATCTTGTTCTTAAATTTAAATTTGATTTCTGAATCCTGTCCATCATATGAAGATCCTGTAGCATGGTTTTAAGATTAAATCTTATGCATGCTTGTAGATTAAAAGATATTTTAATCTAATTTAATTCTGCTGCATTCATAATTTTTAAAAGTTAAACTTTGCATGCATGAAATTACAACTTTCTAACACTGCTTACTGATCGGATTCTCCCCATCTCGATTCTCATCTATTGAAATCAGGACTGGAGGGTGTGGGACTGTTCGTGCTATCCAATGGCTCCCATGAGGGACCCATCCAAGATATGCAGGCCTGCGATGAGTACAGGGATCGAGGCAGCCTAGATCTGGAGAGTGGCTGCTTATCCTAGGATGAGGCTCTTTCTCTGAAAGGTTGTTTAAGACTGGCTTCTGATGCATGTGTTACTCAAAGATAGGGGTATGGAGCTTCCAGTTTCTTGCCAGTTTGCAGATTGGAAGATAAGCCATCAAAGCATACTCTCCTGCATTATCTGAGGGTGAGGTTGATTTGGAGGAGACTAGGTGGTCAGTCGTGGGAGGTGAGCAGCGGCCCTTAGCTGGATTCCTTCTTGAATGCGCTCTATTGGAGTACTAGTGAGGGGTCGACCTATACCTGGGGGTAGGATGGCGTATGTCGCCAATCAAATTTGACTATCTAAGAGTAGCTTGATCTTCAAATCTGAGGTGATGCTTGCACATCGGGTGATGGAGAGAGCCTTTTCCTTATCTGTAGAGTATGGCTGCTTCGATGTTTTTGGACTGGTCCTTGATGCCTCTAATTTTTGGGACTCCCATGCTTCTCCTTCAGTGATCTGAAGGATTATCTTCATATCATGGGAGCCCTCTCTTTGGGGTTGTCAAGTTAATTTGATCGTAGCATCAAGGATGGCAGGAGTGGTGCTGGTTTATTATCTAGAGTTCGAACGTCGGGTTGTTGGTGGAGGGGGGCTCACATCTCTTTAAGCTTTTCATCTCGGGAGCTGAGCTTCGTGCCACCTGGATGAGTAGTATCTATGCTAGACAGGAGCTGCGGATGGAGAGGATCCTCATTAAGAAAGATTTTACCACTATTATCGATTGGATTCGGGATGACATAAGATAATTAGAGGTTTATCCGCTCCTTCATAACATCTGGACTTCCTTCGTGACTCCATTGCGGTGTCTATTCAGCATATTTTCAAGAGTTAAACAGTATCGCTGATTTGGTTGCTTCTTACGTGACTGAGCACAGCGGTGACTGGACCTGACGATAGGGTCAAACATGCCCACGAGTCTTATAGGATATTTATTTTTCGATTTTTTGATATGTACCACACTAGAATAGTGTAAGCACCCGCTTGTATAAACAAATAAAAATCTGTCTGTGGTTACCCAGTTCAATTAGCTGAGCTTGGTCCATTTGACTAGCTCAGATTAGAAATCAGCCTATGATAAAAAAATACTCCTAATGAGAAAAGAAGAACTAGAGGGAATCCCAATCTAATGGAAACTCCAATGCCTTTGCCCACTCTACTTAAAGACCACCTCACCTCCCTTTAAGCCTCACCCGTGCCGGCCGCTAACCACCACCAGAGAAATCCATCTTCCTCTTTTTTTCTTTGAAACTTCCTTCACTGTGCCCACTGGAATATCGTGCAAATATCATTAGGAACACAATAACCATCTCCAAATCCTTTGGTTTATCCTTCTCCACACCCTCCTTAATTCTTAAACCATGGATTTTGGCCTGCTATCATTAGATTTTCTTTGAAAAATCTGAACTTCTGATTTTCCTTGTTTTTTAATCTTCTATTCGTTCTTTTTTCATCGCCAGCCGTCACCACTGATCGAAGGTTGGGGATCTCTAGCTGTGCCTTCATGGCTAGCATTGCCAACCACAACCACTGCTAGCCATGAGCCTTTTCTATTCTAGGAAAAAGGGAGAGCATGAGTCCCCTATTTTGCTAAGAAACCAAGGGAAGGAAAGAAAAGAAAGAAAAGAAAGAGAAAGACAAGGAAAGCAAATGAAGGGATAAAGAGAGAGTTCATTTCTCCCTCTTCTCTTCTTCTTTATTTCTTTTCCTCTACTTTCTCTCTCTAATTCTTTCTCTATAAAATTTCTCTTTCTACAGTCTCTCTATGGTTTGTTGAATCTAGCAAAGGGTCCTCTTTGATGATCTTGATAGATTTTGGTGGAAGGATTCTAAACTATGGCTGCTGGGTAACATGCCATCTTCCACTCTACCCTAGATCGGGCACCGCTAGGTATAACTATCAATTATATCGTAAAATCCCAGCATGTCTCTTGATTTGTAATTGATCAATTGGATTTCCTAGGTCGAACTAATCGGAACATTGGACCTACCATATGGCCGACCTTATGAAGATGTCGGAACTTGGATTTTTGTTCTTAAAATAATTATAATTAATTTAATAAAGTATAATTTGGTTATTAGGTTCTGAAGAAAAATTTCAGAAATAGTTAAATTTATCTACTTGTTGTTCATAGAAAACACATAATGATATGTCATTTTAGATTGTTATTTATATAATATTATTTTAACTTTAGATAAATTATTAATTGATATATATGTTATGAATTTTATGAATTATCTTTGAATAAAAATTAATATAAATTTAAAGTAATATTTCTCAAACTTTTACTGTATTGTTTACTAATCTTAAATCATATATGCATGTTTTGATCGAATTGTAAAATATATATTATTCTATAAAAGAACCTTGATATATATCAAATTTGTAATCTTAACTTGATTGTGTTCTAAACTTTGCCAATTGAGGGTTATATATTGCACTCTAATTATTACTGAGCTCATTATTCTATTTTTGGGCCCACCACAAAGTATAAATATAGTATTCTGGCCCATACCACAGAGTATAAGTGTGATATTTTAATCCTCCATGGGAAATACGTGCGGTTCTATTTCTATTTCTATTTCTATTTCTGGTTAAAAGAAATGTGGTCATAGTTAAAAGTTGCTGAGTTGAATGCTATTTGTATCGAAAAATTTATGATTATGTATATGAATATTGAAAAATATTAGATTTATTAGATTTGTAATTTAAAAAAGAATTGATTATATTTTTACATTAATTTATGATAATTTAAATTTGACTATTGTATCTTATGTTATTACATGAATTATCTAGTTAAGGTTACCTATTGGGCTGTCAAGCTCATTATCTCTCTTTTTTTTTAGATTCAAATACTTAATTATGGATGTAGTCACTACTGTAGGGGTAAAAATAGAAATGAGATTAAACAATATCAACATAGTTTATATTTAGATTTATTATGATCTCTTATAATATTATTATTTTGAGGTTTTATTAATATGACTTAAATTTTGTTTGTTAGTTGTATTTGTTAACTATTGAATTTCATCTTTTAATTATTGAAATTATCTTTGCTATAATGTATTTGATATCATGTTGAAATACCTTGCATACTTATGGGAAGGATTCTCCATAAGTATGTAGTAGTTGCTGCAACTTTGACTTACAATCTCGAGTCAGAGACATCATACATCTTATAGTGAAAACTGAATATCAAAGCAAGATAGGAGGAGACTCCTATTAATGGAACCTATCTATTCTGTAACTTAAAAAGAATTTAAAAAAAGGTGAAGCATCCATTTTACCGACATCTCTTTTTCCTCGTCAAGCAATTCTTTCTTTTCATTCATCTATGAAGCATTTCTCCTCCACTTTGAGTCCCTTCCTCATCCTTCTTATTTCTTTTATTGATGTATATCCAACAACAACCCAATATACATCTTCAAGTAAATCGATGCACATATTACCTCCCATTTGTATTCCATGCGGCTTCAAACTTTCATTCATATGGGATACAGATGAGAGTTTTTCTAAGATATTTGTAGAACAAAAATCCTAGGAGATCATTTAGAGTTACTGTTCCTTTTTGGCGCAATCATCTTACAGTAGAAACTGAAATGTCAAAGCGAAATGGGACTTCTTCTATTAATAGAGTCCACCTATCTTATGACTTGACAGAAAGAAAAAGAAAATGTGAAGCATTCGTTCTACTGGCATCTCTTCTTTCTCATCAAGCCATCCTTTCCTCTTCATTCTCCTGTGAGGGCCACCCTCTTCTCGGAGCCTCTTTATCCACTTCTGAAACCCTCTTCTTTCGATACATACCCAATAATGACCTAATAATTAGAGGTGGCAATTAGGTTGGATTGGATCAGATACGAGTCAGGTTAATACGGATTGGATCGAAAAATTATCAATCCAAATTCGACCTATTTATTAAATAGGACAAAATTTAGATCTGAATCCGACATATTTATTAAACAAGTAATTTGACCTGATCCACTTAACCTATTTATTAAATAGGTCAAATTAGGTTGAATAGATTAAATAGGTCAAGTTAAATGGGTCAGAAATAGATTTTAAACGGATCTAAAATTGGTTAAACATGTTAAAGGGATTAAACATATTATTTGACTCGACCTGACATGAATATTAAATAGATCAAATATCTATAATCCAAATTTGATCCAAATATTAAATGAGTTAAATAGGTCGACATATTTATAATCCAAATCTATTTAGCTTAAATCCAAACTTATTTATGGTAGATCGACCATGGATCGGATTCGTGGGTCAGGTCATATTTTACCGGTCCTACAAATAATGTATATACATCTTTAGATAAATTAATATATAATTTTTAGAACATTATATTTATCAGTACACATAACTAGGTGATATACATCTAGTAGATTAGTCATCCAATAACTTAATATACACTTTCAGATAAATTGATATACAATTTTAAATATTATATTACTTGTATACAGTTAGATAATATGCACTCATCAACTTTTTGATATATATTATAATTTTTTAATATATATCTAACAATAATTCAATATACATCTCTAGATAAATCAATATACGATATACAAAATATGATTCTTATCGATCAATATTATATTCTAAATGGTACAATATAGCATATTAGTCATCAACAACTCAATATAGATACCTTCGTATAAATTGATATATATTATTTAGAATATGATTTTTCACCGATATGCAATTTATGCCAGTGATACACGTTCGAAAGGGACTCCTGGAGAAAGAGGAAGGCCTCATGGACAAACAACTTGATGAGAAAAAAGAGATACAGCAAAACAAATGTTTCATGTATTTGTTTAAAGTCACGGGACAGATAGACTCCATTAGTACAAGGCGTCTGTGCCATTTTACTTTTCGATTTTCACTTTAAAATTGTTGTGACAGTATGCTTAGAAAAAATAGAGAATGGCTCTAAATGATCTTCTTTGGTGTGTGCGTCAGATGATTTTTGTTCACATTTGAGTATCTCTTTCACTCCTAATATAACACGCATGCATGAAGATAAGGGACTTGCACTTAACGAGGCAAAACTTTATCATATTATGTACGGATGGCGTCAAAATAGAAAGAGGATAAAGTCCTGTAAATCATATTTTTGATAAAAAATTCTATAATCATATTACTCCTAATTAGATGCATAAATAAGATAATGATCCGTAGTATCCATCGGATTCCACTTTCGACCAGTGGCACCCATTCCATTGTGATGCGATGCGGATTGAGAACCGGCTTGGATTCCGAATTTAGAAGTCCATGCATGTTTTTTTTTTTGATAAAGAAAGTCCATGCATGTAATGAGAACCAGCTTGGATTCCGAATTTAGAAGTCCATGCATGTTTTTTGAGTTCATTATCTAATAATATTAAAAAATATATTTATAAATTAATACATATTTATATTTATCTATAAAATTAATATAAAGTTATAAATATTATTTAAATAATATTTTTTGATGAAAATATCATTTCAATAGTATTTTATGGATCCACGTCACATTCTCTCCTATCCCACGTAGACCACAAAAAAATAAATAAATAAAATCGTCATTTGAAATGGCATTTTCAAAGCACTTCAATGGTCCTAAAAAAAAAAAGAACAAAATAAGAACAAAAATCGTTATTTGTAACGATGTTTTTAAAAATATCATTTACAACGACGTTTTCAAATAAATTTTAATTTAATAATATTTTAAATTTTTTAATAATTCAAAAAAATAAAAATAAAAAATAGAAAATCAATCCGTATCATCTCCGTACTGATCTGTATCAGTATCGTACCGATATATACCGGCCAAAACCGCACCGTACTGAGCGATTGGTGCCTACATCGTACCGTATCGTACCGATGCCGTACCGACTTGTATCGGCCCATATTGCACCGTACGTAGCGGTTCATGCCTATACCATACCGAGATATACCAGTGCGGTCTGGTTCATTTTATTTACCAAAAAATTGGTAATTTAATTACATCTCTTGAAATAATGCAGATAATAATAATATGTCGGGTACTTTAATTACATCTCTTGAAATAGCTAAAATAAACTAAATCAGACAAGTCAGTTGTTTATGAATGATGAGACGAGAATTTCAAAATAATAATGAATGTTTGGACGATTGTATCGGACCCAAATCTACTAGGGCTACAATTGGATGCATGGTATTCCGTACCGGCCCAAACCAGCCGGTACGGCTCGTATCGTACTGTATCGATGGGGAACCAACAAAGTTCAGACCGATTTTTTGGCAAATGAGATGAACCGGACCAGACTGGTACATCTCGGTACGGTACAGGCACGAACCGCTACGTATGGTGCGGTATGGGCCGATACAGGTCGGTACGGTACGGTGCATGCACCAACCGCTTGGTACGGTACGGTTTGGGTCGGTATAGGTCGATACAGCACTGATACGGATCGGTACGAAAATGATACGGATTGGTTTTCTATTTTTATTTTTTTCTCTTTTTTTGAGCCATTGAAGGCTTTAAAATGTCATTTAAATTAAATTTATTTGAAAACACCATTATAAATGACGTTTTAAAAAATACCATTACAAATAATGATTTTGTTCTTATTTTATTTATTTTTTTTTGGATCATTGAAGTGCTTTGAAAACGTCATTGAAAATAGCGTCTTTGAAAATACCATTTCAAATGGCGCTTTCAAAAATATCATTTCAAATGATAATTTTATTTTATTTTTTTATATGATCCATGTGGGATGGGGGAGGAGATGACGTAAATCCATAAAACGACATTTGAAACGAGGTTTTTCATCAAAAAAATATCATTTGAAATGATGTTTTATAATTTTATATTAATTTATAATTAAATATAAATATATATTAATTTATAATAA
>KE504841.1:745284-761740 GCA_000441515.1 Elaeis oleifera
GAGGGTGAGATCTCTTTTGTAAATTTTTTTCATAATGAATTTTGCATGCCCCGTGGAGACGAGCCCTTTTATGGCTGATCCACGTATTTTGATTGTTTTTGTTTTATTTCTTCTTTCTTCCTGCTATATCGCATAGTACCAAAAAGATCTTGAGAGGTAGTGTCCTGACTAGACATCCACTCAACAGTTGTTATCTCCAATAACCTGGATAGTGTACAATGGGAATGGTTTTCCCAGAATAAGTTCTCTACAAAGAACTGTTATTGGTTTCTATCGGATAGAGGGGTGCGGCCTCTTATCAACAAAATAGTCTGAAAATTAGAATCCCGCAAAGATCAAATTCTTCTTTATCTTAGCTCTCGAGACAAAAACCAATCTAGCTAAGAGAGGGGGGCAAGGTGAAACTAATAGCTCGTTGTGTGACTCACGCCCAGAGATGACTGATCATCTGTTTCTCCAGTGTCTATTCTCAAGGAAGGTAATGGGCAATGCTTCAAGATACACTGCATTTCAGAGACCTTCCACTGACTCGAGCAGAGTTATGAAATAATCAACAAACTGAAGAACCCATTCCGCATGGTTTAGACATCCTTCTAGCTACTGGATTATAGTGTTTGTGGAAAAAACGAATAAGAGATACTTCGATTATCATGCTTTCCTTCCACGGATTATCGCTCAGCAAATAGTCACACTTTTCACCTTCTGGACTGCTCACTTCAGAGATAAAGATTTACAGCCAATTCAGCAAATCAGGAACTCCTTAAAAAGGTTACTTGATAAAAAGTGGGCACATCCTATATTGGAAAGGCCTGATAGAAGATGGACAATGGCACGGTTCACGTACCAACAACGACATTCCAGAGTCGGACTGCAAGGAAATTTAAAGTTCAAACTCAGCAACTTAAATAATGGTGATACCTAGACTAACTCATTCCTTTCAGCGCACAACAAACGCTGGATGGGAAATCAATAGCTCTCAATGCTCGCTATTGCATACATGAACATAACTATTGTAAAATATTATCCACCTAATATAATGATACATGAGTTAGTTTTTCCCTAACTCTTTGCATCAAAAAAAAAAAGAGTATGCAAAACAACAACTAATGGCCAACCTACCACTAATAAAGGGCAACTATGGTGTTGAAATATGTTTTATGCCTTACGTCAAATATATATGTACACACACACACACCATGTGGCACAACAGAAATGGTACAGCTCTTGCAGCCCATGCAACATGGTAGGATTGCGTTATAATGTGTCAATCCTCTAATCACACAACGCAATGAAGCTGCTTTTTCTCCTTCTCATATTCCTTTCTTTTTTTATGTTAGCAACGGTATTCCCACCTCATCAACATATTCAAAAATCCATGCTCATTGAGACCATCTCATGAATGGTCCTTTGCTGCCACAACCACAAACCATGGTGATCCAATTTCCCCAACCATGCCATCCTCACCTTCTTTCACTTCTTTCCACAAAGAAGAATCTCACTCAACTCCTACAATCCCGTCGCACAACCACCAAACAACTCCAACAAATCCATGCCCAACTCCTCCTCCAATACCCATCCCCTCCACTGCACCTCTTCAACTCCATGATCTTGGCCTATGCCTCCTCTCTCTTCCCCTGCCATGCCTTGGCCTTCTTCGCCACGCACATCCATCCTCCATTTCTCAATACGTTCACCTTGCAGTTCCTTCTCAAGGCCTGCTCCAAATCCAAGTCCGTTACTCACACCACCCAACTTCACTCCATCTCCTTCAAGCTTGGCTTTCATAGCTACACGACTCTCCAGAATGGCTTCTCCATGCCTATTGCACTTGTGGCCAGTTGGCCGATGCCCGCCGCCTCTTTGATGAAATGACTCACCGCGATACCGTTTCATTCAATTCGATGATTCATGGCTATGCCGAGTTGGGTGATATGAGCTCTGCGTCCTGGCTATTCGAACAAGTTCCGGTCCGAAGTCCTGTCTCGTGGACTTCGATGATCACGGGGTTTGCTAACACTGGCGACGTGGTGTTGGCTAGAAGTTTCTTTGATGAGATGCCCGAGAGGGATTTAATTTCGTGGAATGCGATGATCTCAGGTTATGTGCAGAACAGGAAACCTCTCATGGCCTTGGATTTGTTTTGTCAGATGATGTCTGAAAATTTGAAGCCAAACAGGGTGACTGTTGTTAGTGTTCTTTCGGCTTGTTCGAGTGCAGGAGCTTTGGACACTGGGAAGTGGATCCATGTTTATATAAATAAGAGCAAGTTTCACTTGGACC
The DNA here is from genome assembly GCA_000441515.1 of Elaeis oleifera. NCBI lineage: Eukaryota > Viridiplantae > Streptophyta > Magnoliopsida > Arecales > Arecaceae > Elaeis > Elaeis oleifera. The sequence continues at coordinate 747,565 of KE504841.1, forward strand.
CATTTCTGGGTTCGGCTCTCGTTGACATGTACTCCAAATGTGGGGATGTCAAGTTTGCTTCGGATGTTTTTGAGAGCTTGACGGAGAAGAACACATGTACTTGGAATGCAATGATCAATGGTTTGGCTATGAATGGCCAAGCCGAGAAAGCTTTGGATGTGTTTAGCCAAATGCAGCTTGATAGGAGAGTTTTACCTGATGAGGTTACCTTTGTGGGTGTCCTCTTGGCTTGCACCCATGGTGGGTTTGTGGAGGAAGGTAGGAAGCATTTCTACTCCATGACAAGGAAGTATGGAGTAAGACTAGTAGTGGAACATTATGCCTGTATGGTTGATCTTCTCGGGCGGTGTGGGTTTTTACAGGAAGCAGAAGAGATCATAAGAAATATGTCAATTAAGCCAGACGTTGTGGTTTGGAGGGCTTTACTCGGAGGATGTAGGATTCACAAGGATGTTGAATTAGCCGAAAGAGTTGTTTGGAGATGGAGACACGTGGAAGTGGTGATTATGTGCTGCTATCAAATCTTTATGCTTCAGTTGGGAAATGGGAAGATGTAGAGAAGGTCAGGAGGATCATGAAGGACAAGGGGATTGAGAAACACCTGGCTGCAGTTCAATCGAGATCAATAACACGATCCATGAATTCATTTCAGGTGACAAATCTCACCCAAGATACAAGGAGATCTATGCCAAGCTGGAAGAGCTGGGGACAAGAATGAGCCAGGAAGGATATATTGCAGGGACAGCAGAGGTTTTGTATGACATAGATGAGGAAGAGAAGGAACAGGCACTCGGGCATCATAGTGAGAAGCTGGCCATCAGTTTTGGTCTCATCAGTACTTCTCCTGGGACTACGCTTAGGATCGTGAAGAATCTCCGGTTTTGTAGCGATTGCCACAATGCCACCAAGCTGATATCTAAGATCTGCAATCGAGAAATTGTGGTTCGCGATCGAGTCAGGTTCCACCATTTCAAAGGTGGGATATGTTCTTGCAATGATTTTTGGTAGGAGATGCAATAAATATACATGATTAAATTCATAAAGGTTTTTTTTTAATACTGTGCATCATCAATGGATTAGTGGTCACTGTATCATCACAACTTTTCTGAAATACTGTATATGTACTGTATGTCGAGCATTTCCCAAACAACAATGCAATTCTAGTATGAAGTTGAGCTATTTTAGAACAAACAACCAGCATTGAACACTTTCTTTGTGATTGTTTTGTGTATTAATACTATTTAGAAATGCTGAGATAATCATTGCCACAAACTGTAGATTAACGATTGGTGCAAATAATTACATGATACGTCTTTGCAATTTTAAATTTGCTTCAATGGCATCAGTTTATTTTGCTTTTTATGTTAACTGAGCTTTGTTAAGTGCTATAAGCTATTAAAATTTTGAAGGACAGACCAAGTGTGTTTAGTAACATGGCCTTCAGGGACTTGAAAATTCTCCTCCAAAATTCCCAGTCTCTCTCTTGCATTCCATTCCCAATTTGCTCAAGCTACATCTGTAGATTATCTTTGCAACAGTACTTCACTGTAAATTTCCAAAGGTTCATTTCCTGTTAATTGTTAAGTGAATTGATCGTCATCTGATATGTTTTCCAGTTCCTCACAGATGTCCAATTCCCATGGGCTAATGAACTCTGTTGTCATTCAGTTGATCATATGGAGATAAGCAAGGCCAATCTTTACATATTTTAGCATATTAAAGATTTGAGTCTTGAGCTAGTTTTACACTAAAGATCTCGGAGTACAATGGAAGCATCATCAGATCCACACAATAAAAGTAGCCTTCTTTGTAAGGCCTCCTGCTTCAGAAAGGGCTCCACACTATCCTCGGGTGGACCAGAGAGTTTACAAGTGGTTAAACAAGGATACATGTGTAACTATTTTTGATATTTTCAGATGCCTTTAATCTAACAAGGCAAAAGGTCAAATGTCATTTCACTATATAGATAATAACTTGTTATGCCAATAGTTAATCATTAAAGACCTGAAACAAATCAAGTAGCCAGTTAACCGGATTTCATTTGATAGGATTGAGAGCGGGAACCATAGAGGTCTGATGCAATTACATCAAGACAAGAAAAAGGAGTGGTAGGAGGAACTGGGAAAGAGATGACTATTTATTGAGTGAATGGATGGATACTGAATCCAACTTTTTAAAGTGTGTATTATAGCAATACAAATATTCTTATTACGTACCAAAATGGAATTGGTTTGTTGGATTGTTTTATACTGAATCATATTCGCAAGCCTTGTTCCCCTTGAACAAGAAGTGCATTCTTCCAGGAGTTAGATCCCTCTTTAACAGGAAGCAGATGAAGTGCAAACCACTGGCATTTAGAAGGCAATACCTTCGCCATAGCCAATGTTCTATAGGTAACCTGCAGGTAAGATGGGAAAAAAAATGTTAGATGCCATAGTCGATCATCTTGATACACATCATCACAAGGATATTATAGACAACTAAGACAAGGCAATGGAACGCTAACCACTTGGTTACATCACCAGGTAGGTTTTGTTCAGTTTTTTCCTCCTTTTACAAACAGATGTATGTCCTTGTCTCTTTGTATCATTACATAGGTGACAGTCATGTTTTCACGACAAAGAAAAAGGAACCAGAACCTTATTTGAAACACTTGTGAAACAACTTCATAGCACAACATGATAAGAACTAGCTGCAAACTGAGAACATCTGCTAAGCTTTGGGCTCATCTTTATCTAAGCTATTGAATTTAAATTAGATTTCAGATGTAGAACTTATTTGCAGCAAGGAATTTCAGAAACTAGTATATAAAACAGAAGAGAACATAAAAATTGACAGTGAGACATTGATTCAGATGTTTGATAAGACTTCCAAACTACTTTAAATGTGCACGCTGCATTAATTTGGTGAAAATATATGCCAGCAACAGGGCCATCTGTGTCATTTAAAAGATAAAGCATTTGACTTGCACTGACTACTTTCAGTAGGCATTTCATATTATGACAGAACAGGAAGGGAAGCAAGGTTGACATGGAATCATGGGCTTCCTTCATAAGAATTACCATTGAAACAGACCATAGAAATTTCCTGCATTTTTTTCAATTTGCTTCTTCAGTACGACTGTAGTGGTAAAAATCATACCACGGAGGCTTTATCAAGAACATCAGAGGTTGATACAAGGCTGGCTCAAGTAGTGGTAAAAAAGTTATCAAGGAGGCTTTATGAAAAAATATTCTTGATCAGAAAATTTGCTAATTATGATGAATGATGATATGGTGAGGTCATTCAACATTCAGCACCGGTGACCAAAAAAAGAAAAGAACAAAATTAAGTGGAATATCTTAACTAAAATTTACCGATGGTATCTCCTATAATGCTTTGGGTTTTTGGGATCATTGATTGTTTCCTCTCCATCCCATCTAGTTGTGCATTCCTCTTTCAGTGCCAGCAACAGCTACTCCTGATTTAGTAGCAAGCACTCATATGAATGTGAATTTCTGATGTGGTCTGAATACAGAATAGAATTCTTGTTTCAATACCTGAAGTGGGAAAATTTCCCACACTGATGGAGCTTGAAAGTGCTGTAGAATAATGAAGTCTGCTACTTCAGGGGTGAAGAGATAAGGGGCCACGCCGTTGCTTCCAATCACAGTTGTAATTAGAATGGCAACTTCTCTCTTCATCTTCTTCCCACCAAGCACACAAGGTGGAGCAGTCATGGCATGATGGCTCACACACTTATAAATTTCATAGCCACCCAATCTATCTTGGTGATTATTAAATTAAAGATAATAACCTTAACTTCTTGGTAGAAAAATAAGTAAGTGAATAAATAATACAGATACATCATATCAAACAATTCTCTTACATATGGTATTGTTTTAGAAGTCAAAATGAACAAAATATGATGTGGTGCAATTAAGACTAGGATATTATAGCAAGTTAAGGCCAAAGGAAAGATAAGGCATTTTATCGGTCTACAAAGACAATCAACTATCATGCCTTCAAGTGCCAGTTCGTCATTTGGAACCTTAAATCAACCAGCTCCTCTTGAAAGCCCACAGCTAGTCCACAACTTTATTGTTCTATACCATCCAAATCTACACATTTTTATTGATCAATATCAGTTTCTTTACATCTATGAACTACTATGTTTTGACTGAATAATTTGGTTAATTTGATTACACTGCAAATGATAATGATATAGCAGAGAAAGTTTTTGGATCTAAGATCTACCACAGTTGCATTTTAGCATGGCTTTCTTTCAAAATTCAATACCTTAAAATCTTATATGACAAAGTACCCACCTTGCATAATAAATGCAAGAATAAAATGATAAACTCATAAAAGGAATAATGGACAATGTTAATCAGTTATATGAGGTCAAGAAGTATGTCACTATATTATATAATCAATAAAAATCCAAGAAAAAAAATTGAAAGTAGGATTTCTAAATTCATCAGAAAATGTAGGAAAAATAGCATGCCAGAATTTTTGTTAAAAAAACACCATCAATATTAGAGCATCATAAAATACTTAAAATTTAGTTATATAACAAATAAATGGTAGTCGCAAACCACATAAACAGAACTATATGTTTATATAATATGGTAAAATTTTCTCGAGTCTTCGGGATCTTTAATAAGAATTATAATCTGCAGAGACTAAGAAAAATGCAGAGCAATCTTTAACAAGTTAACTTTATCTGAGACTAACAGCCCAGATGGCAAAACAGAAACTATTGGCAGAATGCAAACCCATTCCATGTCAACAGGATCTACCTTTTGAAAGATTAAAAAGGCCTCTCTGTATCTGGGCAATAATTCTTTTCCCTCCATATTGCAGTCTTTGTCGAACTAAACAAGTGAAACCAAACAAGAAAACATTAACATATTACCAACATGACATTTTAGCTTACAAATAAAGAAAGGAGATGATGAAGGCTATGAGTTCGCCTTTGGTAGAAGTGCTTTGAAAGCTTACCAAAGGGTGTCTCATTTAGGAGACAAGCAAGATTTTATTCTTTGTACTAGACACTGGCAAAATATTACCAATGATGATACTCTTGTAATGATAGATGGTTCTTCTTCCAATCTTCAGAACAAGGTGCTTAGCCACATAAGTGAGAAAGGAATGCAACTCCCAGCAAAGAAGTAAATGTTGCTCCAATTCAAATGTGAGTCCTTGAGATCTTTGTTGGGGATGCCTGGCTAGGACACCACCACTACAGAACCTTTTCGATACCACATGTCGCAGCAGGAAGAAAAAGAACAAAACAAGAAACACAATCAAATACGTGGATCAACTAAAAGACTCACCTTCACGGTGCATACAAGCTTCACTATGAAAAAGAGAAAATTACAAGAGGAGATCACACTCTCAACCCTCGTACATCCAATCTCTCTCTCATAAGAAGCTCTCCTTCATAAAAGCTCTCCCTCTAGGAAGACCCTCTGAACCCTTGAAGCGACCGCTGTCTACTACCTGACAGTCTGCCTAAAGCCCCTACTCTGCTCTCTGTTGGCACTTCTCCATGGCCTGCTACTGCTGCCTGCCGAACTGCTTCTCTCGGCTGCGCTCAAGTTTCTGCCGATCACCCACCGAGCCACTATTTGTCCACAGGCTTTTAAACGCATCAAATAGGGTTTAGATCAGAATTAAACTTCGATTATAACTCAAAGAAACCTCTCGAACCGTCCGATCAAGGCCGCAACATCCCACGGCCATCCAATCACGCAATCATCAGTGGAAGATGCCTTCGAAACGCATTCAGTCTATGGTGGACCATGCGAAACTGGTCAGAAAATGCCCGGTCGGTCCACAATGGTCACCATGGACCATCGGTCCACGCACCATGCATAGACCACGTGAGAAATCCATGCGGGCCGCGCCTGCACGCGCACGCCTAGGCCTAGGCCATGCCTGCCCGCGCCCGTGCATCCTCGCGCTGGGCCTCACGCTCGCGGCTAGCCCGCGCGCCGCCGCCACTCAGGCTCGCTCCACCACAGCCTCCGCCACTCCGTAGATCATGCCACCTTCTTCGTGCGTATCTTCTCCATCTGGATTTCATTTGAGCTGATCTTGGGCTCGTTAGACTCCGTTCGTCATTCTGAACCTTGCTGTGGGCTCAGTGTGAATCGAATCTCGAGACATCAAATCCTAACAATTTTACCTCGACTCGACATTCGACCTCCTCCTAACTCTAAGAGCTTCTGGATCTCCTTGCTCTCATGCCCTGGGCAATTGCCTGCTGATCATGGATGGATAAATATAGAAGTCGAGTCAGACTGCTCGATCCCATCTCCATCATATGCTGTGCTCCTCCTGACCTGAGACCTACTCGGGATATCCTCCTGCGGCAATAGAAATCTCACCCTGTGATATCATCTCTCATCCTCTCGAGTCTCGCATCTCGTGTCCGATCCACCTCCACCTAGAGCTCCACCTCGCTCTGAACTTCTCCTGACTCCTGAAGTTTCACCTCGCACTAAGCTCCCCACCAGGAAGTAATGTCCTTTCGTCCTCTTTTTTTCTCCATAATAACTCTATCGCCGTGCAACACCTTCGGATTCTCTATCAGCTACCGTCTTATAGCTTCTCGAATCTAGTCTGCTCAGTGAAATAAGATTCCGTCTGAAATCAGATATGTATCAGACCTCTCCCAATCTCCTCATTACACCATCATGTGTCCTCCAGCTGACCGTCCCGATGCCTCTAATTGCACAGCTTGATCTATTCGATAAATAAATAGTACCCTTATTGCTCTCCAGAAAGTTAAACTGCTCCTCTCTACAACATACATGATAGATGCATGCAGAATCTAAAATTCATTATTGAAAAGAAGTACATACTTCGTCAGATATCTCCAAAATATCATCCTCTAACTTGCTACTGATCGTCGCTGCAGTAGCCCTCGTCCGATCCCTGAATTGAGGGCAATCTCTAGCTAGATGCCCCAACTCATCACACCGATAAGATCTGGTCTTGCTCAAGTCTCTCGTCCTGGACTTGGACCACCCTCGTCGCGATCTTCTGTCACTCCGTTTGCCACCTCCTGCTCCTCCAGAAATCGTCAAAACTAAGCTGCTGCTTGAGCTCAAAGTCGGATTCTCTTGCTTGAGAACCTCGTTCTGAAGAATCGTTGCGGTGACTTCGTCCATCTTGATGGTACTCTTCCTCACTAGAAGAGAAGTCACCGAATACTTATATGAAGGGAAAGCGATGCTAGCAAGACCAACGCCCTGATCTTCTCCTCAACTTTCTCACCAATGCTGAGGAGATCGATGAAGATCTTCTGGAAGTGACTGAGATGCTCTGCATGCTCTGTCCAGTCATCCGCAGCTGGTAGAACTATCTCCAAAGAAAAGAATATTGATGAGAGACTTCATCATGTACAACTCCTCGAGCTTCGACCACAGCACCATCGAGGAAGACTCGTCAAGCACATGGATCACCACCTCATCCGCTAGGTACAAGAGGATCATGCTCATTGCCTGCATCTGGAGCCACCTCCATTCCTGCACCTCCGTGGTAGTCGGCTTCTCCTCGCATAAGATAGCATCGATCAATCCTTGCTGGATGAGCACGTCCTTCACCCTCACTTGCCACAAGAAGAAATTGCTCTTTTCATCAAACCTGTTGATCTCCACCTTGATTAAACATGTTTCTCCATCTTCAATCTTGATCACCACCGCCGTAATCTGCGCTCTGGTACCGCCTCACCCTGATACCAATTGTTGGAGATATCTGACCAAGACACCACCACCACATGACCTTTTCGATACCACACGTCGCAGTAGGAAGAAAGAAAAATAAACAAGAAACACAATCAAATACGTGGATCAGCCAAAAGACTCACCTCCATAGGGCATGCAAGTTTTACTATGAAAAGAAAAAATTATAAGAGGAGATCACACCCTCAACCCTCATACACCCAATCTCTCTCTCATAAGAAGCTCTCTCTCACAAAAACTCTCTCTATGAAGATCCCCTAAACCCCTGAAGCGACCGCTGTCTGCTGCTTGACAGTCTGCCTGAAGCCCCTACTCCTACTCTCTATTGGCATCTCTCCAGGGTCTACTGCTGTTGCCTGTCGAACTGCTTCTTTCGGTTGGGCTCAGGTCTCTGCCGATCACCCACTGAGCCACTGTTTGTCCACAAGCTTTTAAACGTATCAAACAGGGTTTAGATCGGAATTAGACTTCGATTATAACTCAAAGAAACCTCCTGAACTGTCTGATCAAGGCCGCAACATCCCACGGCCGTCCAAGCACGCAATCATCAATAGGAAACGCCTCCGAAACGCATCCAATCTACGGTGGACTGTGGGAAACCGGCGAAAATGCTCGGTCGGTCCATAATGGTCGCCATGGACCGTCGGTCCACGCACCGCACATGGACCGCATGAGAAATCCGCACGGGCCGCACCTGTGCGTGCCCGCCTTGGCTACGCCCACGCACGCCTACACATCCGCATACTAGGCCTCGCGCTCGCAGCCAGCCCGCGTGCTTGCTCCACCGTGGCCTCCGCCGCTTCGTGAATCGTGCCACTTTCTTTCGCACGTACATCACTATTTGGACTCCGTTTAGGCTGATCTTGGACTCATTGGACTTCGCAGGTCATCTTGGACTTCGCTACGGGCTCAATATGGACCGAATCTCGAGGCATCAAATCCTAACAATCTTGCGGACATTATTTATTTGGAAAACATCATAGAATTTCCCATGCTAGATGTACTACTAGAAAGGGTACAAATCTTTTAGATTTGATTTGTTATGATGATTATAACCCCTTGAAGTTAAATGTCTTGGTGGCAATTTATATTTCCTTACTGTCATTTATAATGCTCGAAAATCCAAAGATTAAGTATTTAAGCTCTTTAGATTCTTTCATGCCAAGATGGAAAGAGAGACGAGTGAACTGCTGAAGTGCCTCCATATTGATAATAGGGTCTAGTACATCTCCAAGGTTCAAAGCTTATTATAGGAATTATGGTATTTAGCATGAGAAGGCAATTCCTTGCACTCTAATGCATAACAGCATTGCTAAGAGGATGAATCTGACCACTATAAAAAGAGTTGAAGCAAGGTTTGCCATATTGTACCAAACCGAACAATGGGAGGCATACCATACTACACGAGGCATAACATATTGTACTGGTCCAGTATTGGTACATAGTATAGGAGGTATATCGACCCTCGGTACATTGAATCAGCTCTATATTGACACAGTAACTGGCTGGTACTGTTACAGGGCTTGGTACTGCGACAGCAAACCTTGATTTCAAGCATGTTGTCCGTGATCAAGCTATCCGAGTTATTTTAGGATGAAGTAACCTAGAAAATATTATACTTGATTAACCATTCTCTTTTCCTCTTGAAGGTGATATTGTAAAGAGAGTTTAACTTAGCACTGTTGTTTATTCATACTAGACAGTGTTTGGGTGCAAGGACTTTTACATTCCAAAAAAAGAAGATCTGGGTTAGATGTGAAAGCTCTATCATACATCTTCATGGGATATGCAAATGAGGAGTTCGGGTAAAGATTGTAAGATCTTATAAAGAGGAGAATTATCAAAGCAAAAGTGTGGTCTTTCTTGAGGACCAAACTATTGAAATCATGAAGAAGCAAATGGAAAAGTAACATGTCATTAGTGATGAGCTATCGGAGTTTCCTTTCCCTCCACCTATGATATATGATGATGGGAGAAATGTGCCACAAAAAGATGAGATTGTGCCACCAATTGGTGATGGTCATGGTGATGATGTACCCCGATAAGAACATCAAGTTCATGCTGATCCATCACAAATTTAACCAAGAAGGTCCTCTATAGTGCATGTACTGATATACCATCTACAAAATACTCTTCTAACAAGTATATATTACTCGTAGATAGTAAAGAGCCTTTATTGTATAAAAGCCATGAGTATTAATGATAAGGATGAATAGTTAGAAGCCATGCGAGAAGAGATGAATTCCTTGAATGAGAATGGCATGTGAGTTGCTTATGCTAAGGGAAAGCCAACACTCAAGAATAAATGAGTGCTCAAATTGAAATATGAAGAGAGAAGCTCACTATCAAGACATGAAGCAAGATTGGTTGTGAAGATTATGGGAAAGAGAAGGGCATCAACTTGGAAGAAATTTTCAAATGCATTGTGAATATGCAAGCCATTCGAGGGGAATTGTCTTTGTGGCTACTATAGGCTTGGAAATTAACAAATGGATGTCAACACAGCCCTTTTTCACGGAGATTTCGAGGAAGCAATATACATAGGGCAGTCAAAAGAATTCAAAGTCAAAACCAAAGAGCCCATATCCTATAAATTAAGGAAAATATATATGACTTGAAGCAAGCACCAAAACAATTGTACAAGAAGTTTGATTTATGAAGGACCATGGCTTCAAGAGAATTGCTCTTGATTATTATTTATGTGCAAAGGTTTGATGATATTGATTTCATAATTCTTTGTTCTATGTTAATAACCTGTTAATTGTTAACCAGTATATGATGAAAACTGCCAAGTTGAAGCAATAAATAAGCAAGTCCTTTGGCATGAAGATTTAGGGCCTGCAAAATATGTTTTGGGTATGAAAATTTCTCATGACTATAAAGCCAAGAAGTTGTAGTCGTTGCAAGAAAGATATATTGAGAAAGGTGCTTGAGAGGTTCCAGATAAACAAAATGAAGCCAGTTGGAACTCTATTTGTTTCTCGCTTCCAATTGAGTACCACACAAAGCCACTTAAATCAAAAGAAGGATGAAATAAAGAGTATCCATATGCTTCACCCATTAGAAGCTGCATATATACTACATATGGGGCTCACTAAAGTAGATATTGCGTATGTGATTGGCTTAATGAGACGGTTTCTACTAAATCTAGTGAAGGAATATTAGGAGGCGGTAAAATGGATCATATATCTTAGAGGCATGTCCAAAGGTGATTATTTTATGGAGAATGCAATCCTATACAAGAAAGCTACATGGATGCAAAGATGGCTGAAGATGTAGACTCAAGGTACCCTACTTCATGTTACTTGGTATCTTTTGCAGGGATGGTGGTATCCTAGGAATCCAAGTTACAAAATGTGTGGCCTTCTCTTTTTGGAAGCCAAATTTTCATTGCCACTACCAAAGCTTGCAAGGAGATGTTATTGATGCAGAGATTCATTGATGAATTAGGGTTGAAGCAAAAAAAAATAGTTGTCATTTGTGATAGTCAAAGTGCCATCCATTTTCATAAGAATGCTAGTTTCATCATAGAACCAAGTATGTCAATGTAAATTATCATTGGATCTATGGTGAGCTTCAAAGAAAATTATTGGAGATTGAGAAGATTCAGACTGACAAGTACATATTAAATATGATGACCAATACTTTGTCCAAGGAAAAGCAAGATGCTTTTGTGAACGTGGCCAATATTACAAATAGTTCAGGCAAGGCGGAGATTTTCTCATGAGTTAGGAGGGGAGTTTGTTCGAGCAACCCTCTTAATGATGTGGTGGACTCACATAGAACTTATGGTTAACTTCCTATGTCTTTGAGCGTGGGATATGCGAGGGTTAAGCCAAGGATCGGGGTTGTATTTTTCACACGAAAGAAGGATTCACCTTCCTTCATGCAAATCCGTCGTCGGAGGATATCCTTTATTTGTTTCACAACTAAACACCATCTTAATATCTAGCATTGGACAGATAGTAGGAAATGACTATGATAGCTTTGCAAAAAAGAAGGGATAGGATCAATCAAAGGATGAAGATCTTACAGAAACTAGTTCCAAACACAAGCAAGGTACATATCTATAGCTCTGCAACAATGCTAACCAATTCCTCACATACCTATGTAACAAGATAAGTTTCTTACTTTTATTTTTTTCAATTTTTGCTTTTATTAATTTTTGCTTCTTCTGAATGACTGATAAATCATCTATGCTAGATGAGGTAATTAAATATCTGAAGCAACTAGGCCCAAGTCAAGATGATGAGCACCATGATGAAGCTGACGACCATGCTGCAGCTCCAGATTCCATGATGCACCAAATGGCTCAAATGGGCATGGCTATGAGCATGGGCATGATGGACCTCAACTCCCTCAATTGGCCTGGCCATGCTAGCTTACTCTCCTCCACCCCTCTGCATTCCTCACCCACTGGCCTCTTGGGATGCCTTAGGTGATCGAATGCAGCAGGGTAGTGGCACCATCTTCCTTGATCCCTTCTCAGCCTTCCTTGCCTACCAAACAGCATAGGTATTTACTAAAGGATGCCATTGACATCCATATCTCTTTCATATCAAAGAAAGAGTACCTAATAATTTGCAAAGAGCAAAATTTACAAAATTTAGCTTTCACGCCTATATTTAATGAAATAATCTGATTTACATAATCTCAAAGGCTAATTTGCAAAGAGGAAAATTTACAAAATTTAGATTTCATGCCCATATTTAACGAATAATCTGATTTACATAATCTCAAAGGCTAAGGGAACAATTGCTGTCAATACCTTAAGTACATTGCCACTTCAATTGACCTTTAAATAGGGGAAAATTAACATTTAAAACCTAAATTTAGTTTCAAACTATGTGACTACGGAAGAGGAATATAGCAAAGGAACAACTTGGGTGCAAACAAGATAAGAATCTGAATATTTTTCTAAATATCAAAACAATGGTAAATATTTAAATTCACTTCAATACTATCTTGTTATAGCAATTCAGGGTGTTGGAAACCCAGACATTAAAAAATATCAGATAATTAAAAAATTTAAAAACTAATCAGAAGTAGGACCTCATAATCCCAAAATGTTGAAACTATTTTTCCCAAAAACAATAAAATTTACAATTTTTTAGTTTATTTACTTAAAGATGATACATGCTTCGATAATAAAAAAATGTCATTTTGGTAGAGGTCAAACATTTTATTTGTGATGCATAAATTTGATTCTATAGGATTTCATCTTTCATGGATATGGATCTTATTATATTGTTTGAAATTTTTCGTCACCAAGTAGCATTCTCTATGTAACATCTTGTTTTTGCTTGATACTTCCTGCCATAAAACCATATGTCAACATATTTAGTCTTTTAGTTTCAGATAGGTCAATTACCCATAAACTATCTCATCTAACAAACAAGTACAAGCTAGACATCTTGAATTGTTATTAGTGCATAATGCATCAGTATATATCAGCTTACGTCCTGCTTTTAGAACTTCAGAAAGCTGCAGTGTATTCTCTTGATCCAATGGATTTTTATGTGGTGCAACAGTCTTCTGAAGTTATTGTTTTACACCCAATATAGCAATGATGTTCATGAATGAAAAGGAAACGATCAACAGCATTTTCAAACCAGATTTATGCAGTAAATATTTATAGCGATCATAACCAAGGGAACTTATTGGTATTTCTTACCTCTGTAATGGACCACTGATCACCAGGAAGCTAACTAGTTGTAGTCTGCAAGCCAATAAAGAGAGAAAAAAAAAAGGAAGTACATATTTGATTTAAATTAGAATAAAAGGTTCCAAAGACACCGTATCTATACCTCAGGGAAACTCCATAAGATGCCCAAAGTAAAGAACAATCTTGAACACAATTTGTGGTGAAGTTGCCATGACCGAAGACATTAAGAATAAAATGGAGCACTAGAAATAGAATTAAAAGACTTATCCTCCTGTTTCACTTCCCAAAGAAGCCACATCTCCTACTTTAGAAAAGAAAATGGTTGAAATAAGAGAAATGGGAAAGAAGGTGACTATATCCCTCACCTACAAGACCATGAAGAATCTGCAAGAAAGAAATAAAAGAGAATAAATTAACAAAAATTGCCAAAATTTATTTTAAAATATTTTTGTTAAAAAAAGTCCGAAATTTTGATACCACCATGCAAGGTTCGCTGTACCGGTACCGCCGGCCATTTCGGCCGACCGGCGGTACGGTTCGGTACGGTTTCATACCGTACCGAACCGACGACGCGAATCGGAAGAAAAATAGAGAAATAGAGAGAGAGAAAGAGAAAGAAAAAAAAGAGAGAGGGGAAGGAGCTGGCGGCGCCGCCGGACGGCCCCGGCTGGCCGCCGTGGCCGTCGGAGGCCGCAATCTACGCACGCGGCGTCGCGGGCGTGAAACAGGGGCATCGCCCTTGTTCGCGATTTTTTTAAAAAACGAGTTTTAAGTGAAG
>KE504841.1:801046-844430 GCA_000441515.1 Elaeis oleifera
AGATTCTCTCTCTCTCTCTCTCTCTCTCTCTCTCTCTCATGTATCTCATATCTCAAAATACCGTCACTCAACTCAAAAAAAAAATCCTCTTGAAAAATATGGGTAAAAGCAACACACCGCTCTCTAAGTTTCTATTAATATTTATAGAGATATGTACTAATGACTTAGCCTAAATGGATATGTACAAATAAGGCATAGAAGTAAAAATAAATAAGCCTAATATGCTATTGCCATAAATACATCTAATGCCATAAATACAATAATACTCTAATATTCCCCTAAATATGAACATCTCATGGTCGAATGTGAAGATTGGATTGAAGTAGAGTAAATTGGGAAGTGGACAATGGCTTCGTAGAGATATCAGCAAGTTGCTTATCAGAAAAATATAAAGAAGAGACAAATTGTCCATTTGAACTCTCTCATAGGAATGATGATCAAGCTCAACGTGCTTGGTGCATGCATGAAGAACCGGATTAGCAGCAATATAAGTAGGCTCAGATTATCACAATAAATAGAGATAGGCCGCACTAGGGCCACACCAAAATCTCGAAAAAGACGGCGAATCCAGATGGTCTCAGCAAATGTAAATGCGATGAAGCGATATTCGGCTTCGAAGCTTGATTGAGATATAGTAGGTTGTTTTTAGCAGACGATGAAATAAGATTTGAACCCAAAAAGTATAAAAATCAGAAGTGGAGCGCTGAGTATCAGGACATCCTGCCTAGTCTGCATCTGAATAGGCCATTAAGGACTGATGCTGACATCGAGAAAACTGAAGTCCATAGGACAAAGTATGACGAATGTAGCAAAGGATGCACTTGATAGCTTGGAAATATGGTTCACACAGAGCACGCAAAAACTGGGCCACAAGGTTGACAGCATAAGAGATGTCTGGATGAGTGAAGTAAGATATTGCAAAGCCCCATGATGTGACGATGAGTGTAAGAGTCCTCAAGTAGGCGACCTTCGTGAGCAAACACATTGGTGTTAAGCGCAATAGGAATAGAGATCGGCTTGCTGAAAGAGAAACTATGGTGCTCTAGGAGGTTATGAGCATACTTTATTAAGGAATACACCACTAGTTGAATTAGATACTTCCACTCCTAGGAAGTAATGAAGAGGAAACTTAGCCTACAAGGTGAAATTAAGGAAGCCAATAGAGAGGAGCTATCAGTAATGATAAGATTATCAATATATAATAAGAAGATAATAATCTCTTATGCAAAATGGAACACAAACATGGAAGCAATGTTTTGGAACTATCCCGAACTGATCGGTTCGGGATGTGCCGAACCGTACCAGCGGAGAACCGAGACAGTTCCGACATGAAAAACGGCACATGCCGGTGCCGGGGAAGAAAGAGAGAAAAGAGGAAAAAGAGGAAGAGAAGAAGAGGAAGAAACGAGGAGGGGATCCGCCAGAGGGCCGTCAGAGGGCCTTCGGCGGGCCATCGTGGCCGTTGGATGGTGTAAATGCTTCCTACGGCTTTGCGGCGTGAACAGGGCGATCCGCCCTTATTTTCTGTATTTTTTTAAAAAAATTAAAATGAAGCCAGCATCGGGTTTGCCGGCTTCACTTAAGTGATGCCGACAAATCCAATACCGACTTCATTTAAAAAAGATTTTTTGAAAAAAATATGAAAAACTGAGACGGATCGTCCTTGTTTCACGCCGCGGAGCCGCAGGGGGCATAAACGCCGCCCACGGGCCATGGCAGCCCGTTGGAGGCCCTCCAACAAACCCTCCTCCCTCTTTTCTTCTTCCTCCCTCTCTCTCTATTCTCTCTCTTTCTCTTTTTTTTTCTTCGATTCGGCTCCATTTTCCTTCGTCGGTTCGCCTCGATTTGGAACAGAACAGAGGCGTACCAAACTGTACCACTGGCCGGCCGATATAGCCGTCGGTATCGGTTCTGCAAACCTTGCATGGAAGGGTCAATTATACTCTCTTGAAAATCTAACTCAGAAAGAAAAGAGGTAAACCATTGAAACCAGGCACGGGGTGCCTATTTGAGCCCATAAATAGCCTTCCGCAAGCGACAAATATGGTGGGGTAGAACGGATTTATAAAACCAAGCAGCTGCTTCATGTAAGTCTCTGCAAACAACATTCCATAAAAAGGTATTTTAACATCTAACTATCGAAAAACTATCCAGAAGAGATAGCAACAAACATGACAGTATGAATAATAGTATGCTTAACTATCAGGAAGGTCTCATCAAAGTCGATCCTCAATTGCTGTTTATAGCCTTGAGCAACCAACCGAGTCTTAAGGCGCTCCAAAGAGCCATCCGCCTTTTGTTCACTTTGAAGACCCACTTGCAGCCGATGAGACTAATAGAGGGTGGCGAAGGCACAAGATCCTAGGTAGCATTGGAGAGTAAGGCTTGATATTCATCCAATATTATCTGTCGCCAACCTGCATGCTGAAAGGCTTTAGAAAAAGAGTTAGGTTCAGTAGGTAAAGTAGAAGACATGGAAGTCAGGAGGGAAGAGAATATATCTCACTTTCAGACAAATGATCTTATGAGCATAGAGTGGGTACGAATAGGAGACAATACAGGAGTGATGGAGGGTATAGAGAAGGGTGGCGGCTCGGTCTCATTAGAGGAATCGGTCCCAACAACTGGATCGGTCTCAGCCGGTCCAAGTGAGGATCGTTCTCTTATTGTGGACTGGTCTGATTTGGGAGTGCAGGCTCAGGCGTGATTTCGGCTATGATTGGGGATTCGGTTTTAGAATTGGGAGGAACGAGATCTTCTAGAATAGACACGAAATTATTTCAGATTGTCAGACGAGGCATGTATCTCGGTCCAACGTAGAGAGGAGGCAAAGATCTTGTTGGTAGGCAGTCTTTTCGATCGTAAGGAATTTGGTGAAACATTAGGAATAGAGTACCTAGAAGAATTCAAAGCAGAATTGTTGTTGGGAAGAAATAAAATTGTGAGATTGCTTTGAGTGTAGGGGGATCACTACCTAACAAAGATGGATTTGACAAAAAATCTTGAAACAATTAAAAATTTGAATGAGAATGTATAGAGTCAGTAAATTGGAGAGACAAGAGTATGGAAAATAGATCCAATGAATGTAACATGCCGAGAAGTATAAACTTTACCGATATTTGGATAAGGAATCAGAACCCTTTGTGTTTATCAGAAATTTTCAAGTAAACATAAGATAGAGACCGAGGAGAGAGCTTATGATCGGCGATGTCCTGTAGATCTAGGTAGCACAAGCATCTGAATATCTTCAAAATTTGCAAGTCATAAGGAGGATAGTGATCATACAAGACATAGTAAGGTGATTTGCCCTTTAAAACAATAATAGAGTATGATTATTAAGAAAATAGTAGTTTGAATCGCATCAGCTCAAAACCTAGCAGGCATGCAAGATTGAAAAAGTATAGTTCTAGCAATATTAGTAATGTGTCTATGTTTTCGTTCAGCTATTCCATTTTGTTGTGGTGTACGTGGATAAGAAATTCTGTGAATTATACCATATTATGAAATAAAGTAAGAAATTTTTCATTATCGTACTCTTTTCCTCCATCACACTAGAAAGATTTAATTTTCTGTTGAAAGATATTTTCAACTAAAGTCTTAAATTCAAGAAACTTGTCAAACATATCATGTTTGAATTTTAATAAATATATCCATCAATAATGAGAATAATCATCTACAAATAGAACATAATACTTGAAACCACAAACAGAATTAATATATATTTGCCATACATCAGAAATCAGTTGAAAAGGACAAGTCGAAAAGGACTCAGATTCATTAAAGGAAGTTTTACATGTTTGCCAATATGACATGCATTGCAATGAAACAAATTTATTCCAGATTCAAGGGGCACATTATTCTCTTTCATAAACTTAGACAAAACCAATTGACTCGAATGACCTAACCTCCTATACCAAAGATCGTTGCTAAGTGTCATAGCAACCAAGCAAATTTGGCTTATTCCTTATCTTTGCAGCTCTCAAAAATAAGGATAAGTAATGTTCCTGAACTACTGCATCGTAGAAGCTCCATCTCAGTTTTCCTTCACAAAAAACATCAGTTGAGTCAAATTCGAATGTTGAGTTATTGTCGTGACAAAACTGACGAACAGAAAGTAAGTTGCATTTTATGGAAGGAATAACGAGAACATTTTTTAAATCAAAAGATCGAGTAGGAGTAATCAATTTTATTCACCAGTTTCTGCAATAGAAAGTAGTTGATCATTACCAACAAAAATTCTATCTCTTCCACTATAGGGCTTGGAACTCAAAAGCATATCTGGATCTGATGTCACATGATTAGAAGCGGCAATGTCAGTATACCAAACCTCCTCAGGAGATTCATGAAAGTTCATGACCATAAAAGTTGTGGAAGGTTGTCAAAGACAAAGATGTGATTAAACCTCTATCTGCATTGGAGAGCAGTGTGATTGAATTTTCCATATATCTGGCACTGCACTCCAGTGTATGGTAATGAAGAGGATGTTGGCTGATGTGGTGGAGTTGACGGCTGGTTTTGCTTCTGTGGCTGTGAAAAAGAATTAGAAAAAAATTAGGATTATATGAAAAAGGTTCTGAATATGGTTTTGGAGATCCTCGACCATATGGCTGTCCACAACCTCCTCTTTGTCTGCGGTCTCCACGAGATCTACCTCCATAGCCACCTCGATTTTCTCGACCTCAGTTGGCATAAAGGCACTGGCATGCTGTGATGAGTTTGCTGGATGATGACTTCTTCTTTGTACTTCGGTCTCCTCCTGCATGAGGAGAGAACGAAGTTAATCGAAGATGAGCTTAGTTCGGTCAGTGTTCAATGCACTTACAAATCCTCGATATTCTTCTGAAAGCCCTAAAAGAATAGTCATCACTATGTTGTAATCTGACTCACCTTCTCCAATTGCATCTAGGGCGTCTCCAATAGCCTTGACCTTCTGCATGTACTTGGTCATGCTCATTGTTCCCTTCTTTTGTTCTGAAGTTCTGATTTGAGAGAGAATGCAGTGGATGCAGTTTTATCTAAGAATATACCTCAATCACCATCCAGGCCTCGAGCGCTATCTTTGCTAAAGTAGATATCACCATCTGTAAATATTCAGAGATAATGTCGTGTAAATCCATGACAGCATAGTTGTATCTTCTTTCTTGCAGATAGAGTAGGTCGGATTGTCCAAAACTTCGTTATCGATTCTCTCAATTATTTGAGAAGGGACGATTGCTATGCCATCTACATGTGAGGAGACTCCAAAACTTTCAAGTACATTTAGAAATACTTGTTTCCAAACCAGATAGATGGTGTCGGTGAGTTCAATCAGGACTAAGATTTTAATTTTGACGATGGAAAATAGTGAAGACACATTCGTCACCATAAGTTTGTTGTAAGATGACAGAATAAAAGTCACACCAAAGAATTGACGGTTGGTACTATAGCATGATTTACCGTAGCAGATTGGTACTATAGCAAAACTGTTGCGATGGTACTGTAGCAGTACCGTAACAAGCAGTAAAAATGAAAAAAGTAATATGAAAGAAAAGAGAAGATTTGATGATGGGTATGTGGATCCACCAGAGATGGGTATGGTTATGTGAAAGAAAAGAGAAGGAAAGAAAGAGTAATCTGTGGTAAAGGATCCATCGGAGATGATCACTTATGGCGGCGGCTTATATTAAGTTAGGGTTTTGACTCTAATACCATGAAAAAATATGGGTAAAAGCAGCACACTCCTCTCTAAGATTGTATTAATACTTATAGAGATACGTACAGATGACTCAGCATAAATGGACATGTACAAATAAGACATAGAAGTAAAAAATAAATAAGCCTAATATGCTACTGCCATAAATACATTTAATGCTATAAATACAATAATACTCTAATACCTCTAATTAATGAAAGAGAAGGGAAAAAAGCACCCAGCTTTATCTCTAATTAGGACAATCATTTAAAGAGATGGATTTCCGAAGAAAAATTTAGGGGGAAAATCAGAGGAAATGAGCTGTAGATTGGCTATTAGACACGATGTTGAGCTGCAAAAGACCAATGGATGGTTTGAAGTTTGAACAAAATTTAATTATTATGAATTCAACTTTAATCTTCAAGAATTGGTGCTGGATTCTTGGATAAAGCAGATGAATTCAAGAAAGGGGCCTATCATGGAACCTGAAAAGCTAGTTGGTAGGCAGATTGAATTATCTAATATATTGCAATATAAGCTAATGCAACCAAGGTGCATCCCCCTAGAGTTTCTCTAGACCTGGAAAAATTTTAGATGAAGGGAAGATAGCAAGGTTTGGTATATGGAGCTCCTCGTGTAAGAGACACAAATCAATAAGCAAGAAAATTTCCAGTTGATTGTTTAATTTCAAGGATGCAACATGTTATCAAACTTTATGGAAAGGTCATCTTAGTGAGAATACTGATATCATGAGCAATAATATCTCAAACAACAGCCAACTTCGTATTAATATATCAAATATGAAGTATATGGATCTTTCTCTGAAGTATTAGAACTTGTAACTGTGTACTCCATGTACACTATAGGTAAATGTTAAGTGTCCATGCGTATTTGCTTTCCTATATTCTTCTGGTATGGTTCTCCTTTTGCTTTCTTCCAAGTTTGATGGTCAATAGTTTTCTTCTTTATGTTAAACCCTAATGCTTGTTAGAACTATGTTGTTACCACTTTACCTCTCAACTATAAATCAATGAGAATATGTTGTTGCTAATGTTCTGATTATGAAATGAAAGATATTTCCAGTTGCTTGATACCAAAGATAATTTTTAGTTTGAGTCATATAGGGTTTCGCCGCAATGAATAGAGCATAGTTCCTTGTTGTTAATGAAACATGGAAGTATCTGACTGTTAGCATGTTCTTGATTTAAATGGTAAAAGATCTGTATCTATTTCACAGTGGCAAATATGTAAACCTCGAATGGGAAATCTTGTATTACATGGCATCATTTGAATTGCAACTAAGATTCATGGGCATACAGATGTGTTTTGGCAAGGATAGAATGCAGGTAGCTGCACTAGAAAGTCTATCATGACTAATATACTATCATTTGCTGGCTTTGGTGATAATTCAGGTGTCAATGGCCATGAGAACACTTGGAAAAATTGGAGTTCAAATTGCTTGGTAAGTTCACAGATCGCAGTATCTTGTGCTTAGATAATCAATTCTAGAGCTGGATCCTTGTGTCATAATTCACTAGAAGCAAGACCATTCTGTTTGTGAATGTTGGAAAAAGTCATTTTGTTCAATATAAATGCCTGTAATGCAACTTGTTGACAATAACCATAGATTAAATAAGAAAACTGGATATGCATGGTAGCACAAGGTTTGTTTGTTGTGATATAAAATTATCTTGAATCAATGTTTAATATTACTACACATCTTGGTCCCCTTAGATCTTAAACTGTTATATGTTGTAGCAAACAAGCAGAGTATTATGCCATGGCTACTATTACATTTGAGGTTATCCATATTTGACCATTTCTCTCTTATGGGTGATCGTCTCCATTGTCACTCCACCTTTTGGACAACACCCAATTGTCCCAGAGTTGCCAACAATCCTCTGTCTCATGATCTAACCAGCTTCTCAAATCTTGATTGCCACTTTACCCTTAACTCACTAATGCCTGTGCTCTATAAATGGCCTAATCTGATGCTCTTCAGCCTTTTTGCATATCCTTGCCACATTGTTTATGCATGCCACAGTATGAGTCTAAAAGGCGGTAGTCTACGTATCATGGATCACTTTTATATAGTTCAGGTAGTTTTTATGATGTCTGACATTCTTTCATTAGCTACACATATACAGGGTGCAGGATGGATGGTAGAGGTTTATATATAACACAAAAGACAAGCTAATGAGCAAATATCATTCCCTTGAATCCTATGCACTTACAAGAGATGGTGGACTTTTGCTAATTGGTTGAATCATTAAATGTGTCACTGTTTTATTTGGGCTGTTTGTTGACAAGTTTTATGAAACAAGTCTATGTAGAATTCAAGATAAATGAGTTTTAGGTAGATGGTTGTCTGATACTTTTCTGTAAACACATGTTACTGAAATTGGCAAGTTAAAACCTGAAAAGACAAGTTTTGTGAAAGCAGGTCCATCCCTATTTTCATAAAATAGGTGTTGCAGGTAATAATGTTTTAGTATTAGTTGTTTAGTTATCATAGGAAGGACAAGTTTTCATTGGTCTAACTTCTAAATACATACTTGTCCCATGAATCCTATGAGTAGTATATAGCCCTACCTGCACAAACATATATGGTCATGTATACATAGACTCGTGCACATGTGTATATATACACATGCTCATACTTGTGTACATGTGTACATATTACATACATACAAACATATATACATGTTATACTTTGCACTCGATTGGGCAAGCTGGCAAGCATTTGTTAAATCTGGAAAAAAGGTTCAAAGAAGCTACTCTGGCAAATTTAGTAACAACTAAGTACACATTATACCTAAACATTGTCAATTCGTTTGTGCTTTTATGAACTGGCATATGGTGAAAAAATTATCCACAAAATTTTGAAAAAGAAAATGTCACAATGTAGTTGTGAGGCCCTGGAGTTTAGGAAGAAACCTTCCATTGATGTGCTTCTTGTCCTCGAAATACATTCATGAACCACTGATTTTGAGGGAAATGGAAGGAAAGGGAAGTAATGGTACAGTAGCTAAAGCTTAATTCTTGGATACTCTTTTCGTTAGCTAGATTTATTTTGTGAATTTAGACTTGCATTGTCACACATATTTCAATTTGTGACATAACAAGTGCATTGAATCCACTGCATCACATCTGTCTTTGACCAAAATTTTTCCAATCTTTCAGCTAGATAATTTGCTTCAGCATTTTTTCAGGATTTTGACTTCATTGTTTGTCTGCCTGCAGCGTGTCATACATATTTATACATTATGCTCTTCTTGTTGCTTATGTGGCCCGTTCTTCCGAGATTTTGACAAATTCCTTTGGCATTCCATTGTATGAACCTCAACTTCTATTTTTTCTCTTCAACATCATAAAAGAATAGATAGTTTAACATTCCAAGTTAATCAAGTTTATGCTTTCTGGATATTGTACTTAACTCTGAATCTTAGATGTAATAGTGCTCTAGTTTCACTAATTTACCTTAACTAGATTTTATTTGGATAGATGAGATTTTTCTTGTGGCTTTAGTTTTGTATCCATCTGCTTGTTTCCATGCATTCATCATAACTGCAAAGTTGTGGCGTTTTATGAACTCATTTAGGCCCCATTTGGCATTACTGTCAGTTTCTGGTTTCCAATTTTTATTTTCAAAACAATAGAAAATGAGGCAGAAATTGCATTTAGTATCCCAACTTCTATTTTTGATTTTTTAAAAGGCTCTCTTAGTTTCTGGAAATTGTGGAAACTAAAAGAATATGGTTTTCACTTTTCACAACCCATGGTCACCATCACCCTCAATCACTACTGCCGCCACCACCCTTGAAGGCCTTTGCTGCTGCCCACTGCCTGCCGCCAAATGCAACCCAAGTGACAATCAAACAAGTTTTGAGTTTTGATTTTCAAAATGGGAAAAAATAGAAACTGGTTTAGTTTCATGAAACTAGAAGTGATACCAAATGCAACCTTAGACTATCACATCATGGGCTATAAAGGACTAGAAGTTAACTCAGTTGTATGGACTTGTAGGATCTGTGTAAACATGCTCAACGAAGCCATGCATCTTTACATTAGCTGCATGTCTTTCATTTTCCTAATTGTTGATTCTTGTTTGCATACTTATTATCATCATGTATTTTGCACTAGAAGAATTTTATCTAAATTCTCCTGATATAATTGTAGCTCAACTCTATTTGAGTTTGAGCTTCTTTGTTTCTAATATGAAACCTTCATTTTTTTTCCTTTTAAATCTAGGCTTGGGGGTTTTGGGAAAGCATTCTCAGATTTGTATCATTGAGTTAGGAAAGAAGAAGTCTGGACAAAGTAAAACAATGAAAATTTTAAAAGAATGCTGGGAAAGTTTATCACGAAGAATGGAGATAAATGTCAAAGAAATGATTGAGTCAAACTCAAAAAAAAAGGAATAAATCTTATCTGCTATGGTGGGATATAAGTGTGTATTTGTCTTTCTGTATTTTATATACATATATTTATGGGTATCCTTGTGAGTGCATGTATCTGTTCTCTCCTTTTTCCGGTGAGTGGGGGAATGGGGTTAACCAATAGGATTAGAGTTTAAATACTACAACAGAATGCTTGAATAGTTGATGGAGCATGCTAAGACTTGTTTTCAGGAGATAATTGCATGAAAATCACTCTCCTTGACCATTCATCTCACAAAAAGACATCACAACTGCAACCACCACTTTGACAACATCTTTGTATGCTTGGCCATGATTGCAACTCCTAATACCATATCCAACTTCTGTTGCATCCACCACCATAATCCTACTATGTTTGTTTGTCCTCGAGCCTTGTCCTTTGCAACAAGAAAGGGACCGTTAGTGTAAGTTGAGCACTAATTGTCAGGGCAGGGAGGGCTATGGGGCAATGTGTTAGTTGGTGTACCACCAGAATGTGGGAGTGTGATTCTTTCATTAATTTATTTGTTTAGGGCGAGATTTTGTATATATTCAAAATTGGTTTTGTAAGTGGAGAGCAAAGTAGTTGGCATCACAAATATGCATTTACTGGATCTAACCAAAAGGTAAGGTGCAGGCTCAGGATCTTCCCTTTTTTTCCTATATGACTGAAAATATCATTTACAACCCTCCTACATACATATGTATAAACAGCTGTACATTCATGTGCAAGTACATAATTACATCTGTAATTACATATACAAGTATGCATAGTGTTTATCCAGAGTTCTTGTTTTGGGTCTATCCCACTTTTTGTTTCCCTTTCCCAAATATATGCAACATAGCTCTTTGCCCTTTCTTCAGGAGTTGCATGCTGTCAATTGCATTCTAATACTTCCGGCTATTTCTCTGTTCATGATGGAAGTAGGTGCTATTTTGCAGATGGGAGAGTGCAACCTTGTTTTCATTGGTTTTTGGAGGCATATGCTGCTTTGGAAGGTTAGGTGGTTGTATCTTCTTATTTCCTAATATGTTCAAGCAGGTTATGTGTGTAGACAACCAAACAAAATTATAAGTACCACCAATATGGAAAGTTAGCCAGTACAAATGTCAACCTTACCAAGGCTAAAGATTAGCTCTAGTTAAGCATTCTCGATCTTTTAATGATTATATATTTTCTGGGAAATATGAAAGCATCCCTTTCTTTCTTATATCTTAAAAATAACATGGGAGTATTACCTTTTAAGTCACAAATTAGAAAACTCTCTCAATGCAAATGTTGAGTAAGGTACAAACCTGCAAACCGTTTACAAGAAATATGATAACAATCTCATATGACTTATTAAATTGTTTTCATATTCTATAATGAGTATCAATGGTAACCTCTAAAGATTTTATGTTTAAGTCCTTGAAATCAGCATTACATATGCTGATAATGCATATATGTTATCTACTCATGCATATTTAAAAATCATATAATTAAGGCCATATTTGGTTGGGGGAAGTTGGACTTTGGAATGGAAATGGGAATGAGAAACTTCCTTCCACCTGTTTGGTGGTGGGTGGTGGGGGGGGGGAGGTCTCATGCCCATTCCCAATCATCCAAAATCCAATCCCTCCTCTCCCCTAGTATTCAAATCCCATTCTGATTTCAATTTTGATTCCAATCATGAATCAAACATGTGAGAAGATATGGTCAATTCTAATTCCCATTCTAATTTCGATTCCGATTCCAATTCTGGTCGCAAACTATGCCTTACCTATAAACATAACCAAGGTTCACCATATCGGGGCGTACCTTCCCATACCAAGTATACAGAATGGTACAATTACCAAACTAAGACTCGATATGCCGAATGAACCCTAGTACCGCACGTAGCGACATTGTACCAATATGGTATTGGCATGGGGTCTGATACCGAAATGGCGAACCTTGATCATAACTATCCAGCCTTTTTTGCCCAATTATTTAGCTCCACCTCATGGATCCTCATTTGCCAAGTGTTCCTGATTAGGGCTAACTCTGGTGTTATTTCTAGTTTCTTTATATCCTTCTTGCAATCTCTATCCTTATTATCTTAGCTATTCCCTTCTTTTCTTACAACCTTCAATGTAAATTAAACAGCATTTCGATTGTAGCCTTCTCAAATCTTCATTATACATGTCCATACCATCTCATTCAATTTTTTATTACTTTGTTCTTAATTTGTGCAACTCCTCAAGCTCCTCCAATATATTTATTTTATCCTTTCTAGTTGTATCACACTTCCATCCTTTCTAGTTCTTTTCTAAATAGATATGTGCTTGTTTATGTGGAAGGATGTGTATATTCTTCATCTTTCAAGTTCTGCAATGACTTTGAATTAATATGTTACTGCAGCCAGCAATTTATTGGTGCCATTAATGGATGTTTGGTGTTCGGTATTATCGTGTCTTTCGCTTCTCTTGTGGTAAATGTCTATCATAAGAATAATTTTTTTCTGAAATCTTTAGATTCATTGCTATCATTTTTTTCAAATAAAATTTTGAAGTTATATGACTATGATGTTTGTAAAATTAGAATCTTATGTTTTATGCAATGCCACTTTTGTTTCAAGAGGTGTCATCCACCATACCTTCCATGTTCCATGTGCCAGCATGTTGAGAATTGGTGTCAATTACCATTTAAATTAAAAAAAAAAAAAAAAACTTAAGCTAAACTATCTTTGATTCTATTGAGTGTTGTCATTGTTTAAAGCATTTACTCATGTTTGATAGCTACATATGCTTCTATGAGCCAAAGCATCTTAACTTTGCATTGCTAATATTGATAGCTTCATGCCCCACATGTGACTTTAATTTTAAAACTACATTAATACTGACATATTCAAATATGAATCTTAGTGGAAAACCAATAATTTCATCAAAAATTGGACCATAGGTGATATGAAATGTCAATTTTTCTACAAATCATGGTTGTCATAAAATATCAATCATCTTTGTCTCAACTCTCAAGACTTGTAATGTTGATCACATGTTTCCATACTCATCTAGAACTACCCCAGAAGAAAGGTGAATGCATCTCACTAGGGGTTAGCAATAGATCAGCTTGGCTTGTTATGGTACTCAGAGTTAGCAGAAGTGGTGATGCTTGACAATTTAGTATTATTATGCAGCACATATGAATTGTCAAGCCAAATAGGGTGAGTCATTTTGACAAACTTTACCTTGTCCCACATTAGTTATAAGATAGAACTTGTTCTAGATTTTATCAGCTTTCCATTTGATTCCAAAGTTCACCCTTGTGTCATGGAACGGTCGTTTGTATGCATGAGAATACAACTTCAGCACTTTACAATTGTTATAACATTTCTCTGGAAAAGGCTGTTAACATGTTGCAAGAACATTTCATTAGAATATTCCATATTCCTCCTTGCTAAATAATAAGCATGCTTGATAGTGATAGGCTGAGGTAATTTTGTAGGGAGTGGCAAGTGGAGACCTGCAATGGAATTATCTCCTTCAGGCCCATGTTGAGGCCATCCCACAAAGTATACCCATAATTGCACTTGCTTTTGTTTACCAGGTAACCCCAACATAACACTTATAATTCAAAATTGAATGTAAGTAACTCTATCCATTTGCTACCTTTCAGAATGTAGTTCCAGTTCTTTGTACAAATCTCGAGGGGAACTTGTCGAAAGTCAGGTGAAAATTCTTCTTTGTGAAGTTATTATTTGTACCGAGTACCAGCAATTTTTTTTGGAAACTTCCAATTTTGGGTGCACCTTGTATTTGCTGACAGATGACATTGATTGATTTTCTTATTGTGATTAAGTACTGTACAATCTATTAACGTTCATGATCTATAAATTTAAGTCCAAGTTAATATTATTATTTTGGGATTTTGTGACCTAAAGATTGTAAAAAAGCACTTAAAATCCAAAAAGGATATTTAGCATCAAACCTTGCAAATAACAAATATTAAGAAGATGAAGGATAAAGCACGTGGAAACAATTTATAGTCTGGAAAAGTGGATGCATTCCAAAATGAAAATGTCTCCCCTATGGGATTTTATTATATAATGTGGTGGTGTACTATTAGAGAACTTCAATCTCAATGTTTGTAAATTGCATCTTAAAGACGAGATGTAATTAACAAACTATACTGGAAAGGCATAACATCATGATGAAATAGAATTACATGACTAAGAGGCTACAAAAACAGATGTAAGCCTCCAGATGTCTGATTGTAACTTCGGAATTGGCTCCCAAGTGTTAAGCCACTCATTTCATGCAACATGAAACCACCTTCTAGCTCATGGCCATCTCAAGACTTAGAGATATTGTCCTAAACTTGCCAGCAACAGCTTAAACAGGCAAATGGTTGTTCTGCTTGAAACTTATCTGATAAGAGTTTAGTAGAAATTGTGGTTTAAGTTTGTTAACCATATCAGATACCAAATATGATGGTGCCAACTTGAATTGCCTGGCTCATTATGCTTATTTTTGTGGCATACAGTTCTGAAAGGCCAGCTGGACCTAACCTGCATCTGGGGCTTGAATTTAAATACATGCATCTTACAAAGAAATTTCACTGCATTATCCATAAAATGATCACAAGTTATTTCTCTCCACCTGGTTTGTAGGTTTTATTATGTAGTATCATCTTGCATTATTGAAGCTTATTGAAGTTTGAAGATTTGTTACCTCCAATTTATGTCATTTAATAAAGCAACAATAAAAAGTCTAGGCCTGAGAAGTTCAATATCGCCTGTCATGATTATCATATATGATCATCTATAATCGGACAATAAAGAACTTTGACATTTTGCATTAGGCTGAGCAAGCTTATAACTTTCAGAATTGATGCCTTTAGAAATCTAAGTGCAGTGCTCGCCCAAACCCGAAAGCAAGGTTCACCATCTCTGTTCCAGATCCTGTATCGGAACCATCCTATCATAATATCAGTATGCAGTTCGTTAAGATACAAGATAGCGTACTGAGTATCAGTATGGTATGAGACACTGTACTGGTACGGCATCGGTATTATGGTACATCCTGTACCGAACGGTATGAAGGGGTACGGCAGACTATGCCAAAGAGTCATTAGTCTAACAACCTTGACCAGTATGATTTTGTAATCTTAATTCTTGTCCCTGTAATTATATTTGCTCATCTACTCATTGTACTAGGTACACACCGCAGCATGGCCTTTTGGTTTGTCTTTATGCTATTCAGAGGACTGGACATCTTAACTTGGCCTTTCTATGTTACATTTACCTTATACATAATGTCAACAGCCAAGCTGAGGATGCATCAACACTGACTGCCATATTGGTATGGGAAGAAGGAATGAATCAAATACCCTGCTTATTTGTTATATGCCTCTCTCTCTATATATGTGTGTGTGTGTGTGTGTCTGTGTGTGTGTGTGTGTAGAAACAGATAGAAAAACAAGATGTGCAGAATAACTAATATCCATCCCCTTGTACCGCAGTGTGCATCTCACATGCCAGGTTTCTGGTATATATTTGTTTGTATATTTCAGTGTGATGTATTTATATGTTTTGTGTTGTGTGTAGCATATACATACGTTTTACTGGTACATCTGTGATGGTGAGGGGGATGAGGGGTATGATGATGATGCTAACAATTTTTTGGCCATAGTTGTGCCTACTGCTTGATGCCTAGGCTTAGGAGTTGGTGCCAACAAATTGATGACTTTTGCCTCACCCTTCTACGGGAAGCTACCTCGGTGACACTAATCCTAATGCATGTCCATGGTCAAAAATTGTTGGCTCTGCTACCAACAATTTCAAATAAATGTCTGGTACAACTAATGCGGGCACATTTGCACACACATACTGGGTGTTTTGGTACATTTAGAATGCTTTCAACAGTGAAGTGACCATTAACCTTTCTTGGTTTTATTCACATCAAACAGAAAAGGCAAGGAGAATGCTGGTCATTTATCCAGTGCATTATCAGTTGATCTTGCATTTTAGATGTATTCGATCCATTAGCTGAATAATCGGAACAGCTTTTCCATTCCATTTGATTATAGCCAAATTGCCAGAGTGTATTAGTACTGTTGATGCTATTTATCTATACTATATGACATGTTGCATGTGTAGATGTTGCAGTGCATGTGACCAGGTTTATAATACTTGCTTACAAAGATGTTATATCTTTGACCATGCTGTTTATACCAGTCAGCAGATTTCCTTGCAGCATATTGAAAAAAAAAGTTTCCAAATATCAAGAAGGTTGTAGGTTAATACCAATTGCATAGTATCATCTTGCACTCTCATAGGCCTAAATCTGTCCAGAACATATACTGTCGATACAATACTGCAGGACTGCAATTGTCCTTGGCACTGCTGTTCCCTTGTTCTGTTTCTTATTTGGGATGCTGTTATTCTTGGAACTATACCGAATCTGAGTGCAAGCAGTGGTTATGTCAGTGACCCATTACAGCTGCTACGATCCAACAATGGAATCATTGGAGTAAGTTTGGCTTTACTTGTCCTAGAGTTTACCTGGTCAGGCTCTAATCAGTTGATTGCTATAGGAAGAGGAATAAAGTGATGAATCAGTCTTGCTTTTCATGTAATGTCGTGCAGCCCATTGTTGAGGCATTCTCATTTCTTGCAATAGCCACATCATACATTGGATTCGTTCTAGGACTTTCAGACTTTGTCTCTGACTGTAAGTAGTTCCTTCCTCTGAGCTTCATTTCATCCTTTAAATTGGATAATATGATGTTGTAGATGAGCACAACATGTTACAGCACATTGGACACATGCATAAAAAGATAACAATTTGTACATGCCATGCACATGTCTAATCAATGAATTAGTACTCAGTTTACCATCTTCATAGCTTATTATTTATTTATTTTTTCTATCTTTCTGTGAGAAATTTGCAGTGCTTAAACTGCCAAGTGGCCAGAGTAAACCTCTACCATATCTGCTGACTTTACTACCACCTCTGGTGTTATCATTGCTTGATCCAGAGATATTTTTCAAAGCCTTGGATTTTGCTGGAACTTATGGAGGTAAATTTCCCATGCTAAAATACTTTTGTCTATATTCCATGCAGTAGGCATGAACAAGCCGATGGACACAATGTTAAAATCCAACCATCCTTATCTACTTAGATATATTTCATCAGCTACATATTTACTATCTAAACTCCAAAATGTAAATCAGGCATTCAAAGTATTGCATGTAAATTTGGAACTCAATTGGAATATTAAGATTTTATTTTCTTACCACCATCTCTCCATTTGGAGCTGGACCCAATAGCCAATTGTCCTAATTTATTTGAAACTGACCAGACACGTGTATGTATATGTACACGCACATAGCATTCCCTGATGCAGCTCTAGACCATTAGGGCCTTTGTATTAGGTTGTCCCAAAGTCGACATGTGAATTTCTACACTTAGTCATTTTAGGCCTTGTAGAATGCATCCAACAGTTCAAATTTGCAATGTTCAACTCCCAACACTAAATCCATAGTGTAAAGTCCTCTCTTTAAACTGTCTATTATGCATAATTCACTATTGCAATATTGTTGTTTTCTTTTTTTTAAAGAAGATTTCTTTTTATTAAATTTGACTGAAGTCATTTATTTATTAATTCTGCACATGATATGTTATTGTTTGATCGGTTAAATTTGAGGTGTGAAGGCTGCAGGAAGTTATAGAATTTTTTTAGATTATGTAAGGTAAAGTAGTCAACACAAGGAAGGTATATTGCATACAATTTCAGTAAGAACATATATGGTGAACCAGAATTTACTCAAAGTTTATGACCTAGATTATTTTGATGTTTGGACGAGTATAATAAAAAGTGGTTAGCTAAAGGTGTTTCAGTAAAACAGTAGGTTGCAGATGGTTGCCTTCCAATGATATCACATTGGTTTACTATATTGCTCATTTGTGTACAACACATCTGCAAACCTATTTATACCATCTATTTGCTAATAATGATTGTTTGCCTTCTCTTGCAAAATGTTAGACTGATTGACCTCGTTAATTTCAGTGGTCGATGATGCACTCACATTTTATTTCTCCTGAATATTCACTTTATTCATTGGTATTTAGTGAGTTGTGGACTTGGGATTTAACTTTAAAGTTTCTTTTTCAGTTTTGGTGCTCTTTGGAGTTATTCCAGCTGCAATGTCTTGGTCAGAGAGATATTCAGATGGTTCACAATCTCCAAGGCTTCCCCACTGGTTCCTGGTGGAAAATTAACTCTCTGCATTGTCCTTGGAGGTGCCCTGGTTGTTATATTCTCAGAGATATACAAGGATGTCATAAACCAATAGAATAGAAGATGGCACATTAGTATAATAGGAGAAAAGTAACAGCCCACAAGAAAATCTTCCTTGGAACGTCTCAGATCTCTTAAATTTGTTATGCATTGCCATGTAAAATATCATAATTTAACATTTTGTTGCTTTTTGATTTTATGCTTTCCTAAGGTGGTAGCTGTTTGGCATGTATGCTCGCGAGAACTGGTGATTTGGTTTCATAAATCAAAATTGCTTCTTTGTTGGTTCATTCCAAGTCGTGGGAATTGAATAAACAACGGATACGGTTAATTCCCTGGTTGTCTCAGAATTCTCTAAATCAAACACCACTTTCTTCTCCATTTCTCTAAATCGAAGTTTGCTTCCAAATTATACTTCAAATGTACAACAATTTGACTGCCTTTTTCCTGGGTGAACTGATTCTTCAGATTTCACGCAACACTCCGTGCCAATTCAAGGAGAGTTACCAAGTTGAAAGGCCGTCACATGAATTTTCTTAAACTCTTCTTTGATCCATTAAGCTTAATTTGCGTGAATGAAATTGCAGGTTTAAGAAACCATTCCTACAGTTACGAGCTCAGTAAAGACGAGCTACAACAATGATGTCCTCCTTTTTCCAAACCCTTCTTGAAGCTTTCAACGAGAGTTCAGCATTGATTCACTGCATTTATTCAAACTAAAAAAAAAAAAAGAA
The DNA here is from genome assembly GCA_000441515.1 of Elaeis oleifera. Lineage (NCBI taxonomy): Eukaryota > Viridiplantae > Streptophyta > Magnoliopsida > Arecales > Arecaceae > Elaeis > Elaeis oleifera. The sequence goes on from KE504841.1 coordinate 820,130, forward strand.
AACAATTTTTTCAGGTAATAATCTGACCTGATCACGTCCAAGTAATTAAACTAATATGCTCAATGATGTGCAACTTTTATTACAGAGCAAAAGATGAAGACTTCGGTGAAAGCGCTACTAAACTATTTTTAGGTAAAAATACTTTTAGCTTCTTACCTTTGGAGAAAGTTCAACTCAGCACAGAAATCCCTCGCTGGTGGTTATGCTCTTCTTCTATTTGGGGTGCACGCACACGTTTCTTATTGGTGGTTTTGGTGGTCAAACTTGAAGGCACATAACAACTAAATAAAATGCAGACATAAATGGATACACGAGTATTGATTTTAGATTCTTGCAGTGCGTCTGAAGGCAAAAGTGGCATGGGCAAGGAAACAAGAAAGCTTGTTGATGTTAATATTCGACCACTGAAACTTGTCATATGGCAGAACGTTCAACCTTTGATAAATTTCCTTTGGTCGAGTTCAGAACAGAATCAAGATATTTGCTTGCTGATTGCAGCTCTAATTCATCGACAATTGACCCAAAAATGTTTCCTGCCAGTTCATGTCCAAGTGATGATGATGATGACAATGATGACGGTTAAAATAATAATAATAAATAAACCACCATTTCCACATTGGGATCTATCTCAGAATAAGACTAAAGAAAGGAATATACCACCATTTCCCACATTGGGTAGCAAGAACAGAATTCCCTTCCTCATTCAGGAGAAAGCACCTGACCTTATTAGGTGCAAAATACATTTCTTTACTTGATTTTCTGCAGACTAGTACAAAGAAACAAGAAAATATATGTAAACAAGGGCCTGCCACCTCTATGGCTTTGACCAGAAATACATTTGCCGATGCATTATATCCATATGTACATACATTAAAATTTCCAGCTGAATGAAGGTGCACCAGTTTTGTTGCACCCACATCAAAGTTACAGCCTCATGCAGCGTCTCAGACCAGTGTATCCCGCTTCTTAAAACTGGAGTGGTTTAGCTCTAGAAAGCAAAATAATTCCTTTGGCCGCTATAAACGCATCAACACACATAACAGTAGTGCGAGGACCCCATGGACAGAAGACCAGCCTGAAGCAGAAGCTGCACAGATAATGCACAATAGTTTTGAGCTGAGGAAATTCAGATGTGGCAGACAGTTTTTGTAATATATATATATATATATAGATAGATATTTGGAGATGAAACATCAGCTAATTAAACATAATCATGGGAAGCTCAGAATTATGGCTGCTTTACTCCAATCTAGCTGTAGTGACTCTGTTTCACCTGTCAGTTCCTTCCAGCACTAGCACAACTGCGTTACTACGACAAGAATATTGGATTTTTTAATGCATGATAAATGAAAATAAAGCCTTATAAATGTCTTATAGCATCTGACTTGACATGACAGTCAAACAACATGCACATATTAAACCATCCACCCCAAGCAAGACCAGGTGCAAGGGCATGGGTAAAAATATAAGGCTTGCATATTTAGAAATCTGTGTTTAAACATTATTTATCCAAGGCTTAGACTTGTAAAATAGAGAGGCTTCAAATCCATTCTTTAGAACAACCATCCAAGGTGCATCCTATTTCCTAATTTGAGCTTTTGACATCTTAGTCTTATCCAAGACATTAATCTCTGGCCAGCATGCATATATAAGCATACTGGCATACAGTACTCTCCCACATTGCAGATCTGTTTGGACAGCTTACACACGAGTCAAGGGCATAGGAAAGCCCAAGCATCAAGGGGGTCCACAGATCTTGTGGTTGCAGGATTTCTAAGGGTAGAATTCCAATTTAAGAACATTCTTTTGGGCCCACAGTTTGTTTGGTTCGGGCCTATAAACATACCAGATGTAAGTCAAGGTAGGTTCAGATCCACCTAAATAATATGTTAAGATAATATGTTCAAGTAATATATCAATATATAACAACGTTACATGCATTGATATAAATCTAATACCAATTCTAAATATAAACCCAAGCCCTAAATTTACTCCACGTAATTCTACCTGAACTTCCCTTCTCCCTCCCTCTTACCTCTCTTCCCAACCCCTTCTCCTTCTCGCCCTCTCCCATTTCTTCTCCCTCTTCTCCACTTCCTTCCCCTCTCTCTCCTCTCATCCTCACCTTCAACCATCCACTTGTACACCATTCCTGCCATTATTGATGGAGATCTACTAAATGATCAACTGAAAAATTTGAAAGGAGTGCCCCAGTTGCTCCAGTTATCCTGACCTAATCATCAAACTTGACACAAGCTCTAACCTCAATCTTGTGTTTCCAGCCAGCCAACTGGACCCAATCTTCGAAACCGCCATGACCTAACCTCCAACCCCAACCTTGTTATCCCCACCAACCAAATGGGAAAAAACCTCACTTGCTACTGCCAAGATGCTATGCGTGCTTCCAACCATGGGACCATCATCTCTTAGCACAGAGATCCCACCCCAACCATTTGGCAACCTCATACTACAACCATTGCTTTGTTGTCAGCAACATCAAACTCTTACCTGTCCCCGATCCTCCTTTCTCCATGCACTTCGGGCCTCATATTGGTCAGGTCCAGCCTCACCCACCAGCAGGTTCAAGTCAGCCAAGTTTCACCTGCTGGCATGTTGGATTAGATTCAGGTCAGACTAGGTAGGCCTCACTATCAAGCTTGTGCTGATTGACCCATTGCCATAATTTTCTAAATACTGGATATTGTTTTAGATGGATTTGCATACAAAAACTTGGACTAGAAGCAACGACCTCCAATACCTTGCCATGCTTCTTCCTTGCCTCGTACACAGATAGAGTGATCAGACAGCCAAACAAATCCTTCATCTGCAAGGGAGCATAAGTATGCCACTACTAAGCTTTTTATAATGCATTGGTTTAAACTTTATCATTCATAGTTTTTCAACATGCCACCTAAAGTCACCATCTCTTCTGCATTGTTTTATGCGAACTGGTCTAATAGCTGCCATATTATGCTTTCAGTACATTAAGTATTTAGACAAATGTTGCTCTATGGGTACAATAGTAAAGTTGATCTATTGTGAATTGAGTGTCATAGATTCGAAACATGGAAACAGCTTCCCAGTGTGCGAGGTTAAGACTGCATACATTTGACCCTCCCAAACCCTGCAATGGTAGGATCCTCATGCACTGAGATAACCTTTTATATTACACATTGAGACATGGCAGATAGAGCCTAAGCCTATCTTAGGTTCAAGACTCCAAACAAATGTTTAACTCAATAAACTTTGCAATCATACTAGGTTTAGGACTCCAATAAAGTGCTTAACTCAATACACATTGCTATAAGTTCAACCAAAGAACAAACAAGCCCTTTGACTCAATAGTTTTAAAGTGCTTAAATAAAATAACCAACCAATCCCAGCTAGTTAAATGATGTGAAGAATAAAATGTTATTTATTTAGTGGCTAATTGATAAAATACAGCAGCTATAAAATGTTGCTTCATATAAAAACATTGTTGAAATGACAGTTCTTGTATTTAGTTGTTCGCATTAATCTTTTTAAACTACTAAAACAGGAACCTTTGCAAAGGTCTCAGCTTGTCAAGGAATATGTTGCTTATATACCCCTCTTTTAACCTGAGGAAAGACAAAAGAAACATGAAAAAAAAAGACATTATATAGCCTACTAAACAAATAAAAAGTCCTTAATATGATAGTGAATACCAAGAAAATTTTGGAGATAAAATATCTATATTTTCGTGAAACCTTGAAAAACCAATCAAACATGGGCCAAAACTGATTGAAACTACCAAGACTAACCAAATCCAAAACTAGAGTTTAGGTTCAACTTATTCTTAGATGAAAATGATCTATTTTTGCCAAAACAGATGAGCTCTGGCCAAAGCTAAAACCCTTCAATAAGATTTTTTCTATAATTATTTATTTTAATATATTACTAGTGTGAATCATTGACCCAGCAATTGAGCTGGCAACCTGGTCAACCAGCATCTTGGATGGGCTAATATCTGGTCCCAGTATGACAGCTATGCTCGTACCTGCAGCCACCCTAATTTAATACTGCTTAGACTTGTTCTCTATTACCATAAAAATATATGCCAAGGTTGGAAAAACAAACTCAAAAAATCCTTGCTTGTGCGACTCTTATAGCACAGGCAACTAGCATAAAATCCCACTAAGTTGCATTCTGTGTGACCTAATTTGGACCAATTAATGCATGCATAGTAAGTGCGAATATGGGACTTTGAAGCAAATTGTTTAGCATGTCTGTTCTCTCGAAACATGCATATGTGCGTACATAAGCACAAGCACAAATGCTTGAACATATGCATTCAAGCGACATGTTGTGCAAATTCAACATGCCTTGTTGCCTCACCTACATAACATGGAACAAATAAGGCAATATATCTATTTCATAACTCATGCAACAGGATTCAACTAGCACAGAGGAAAATAGGATTAAGCATTCAAGTTTGCTCAAGCAGGGATGGACATGATCCCATGAGGAAGGAGCAGTCAGATCTGAGTAGGAACAGGTTTGGAAGTCCTGGTGCGCATCATATACAAACCAACAGACTTAGGCTAAATGCCAATATGTAACACCCTTGCATTCCGCTTGATACAAAGGATCCAGAAAAGGTGTAAATCAACAACATGACATGTCTCACGGTCAAACAATATGGAAACAGAATTGTTATGAAATCTAGCATTTCCACAGCCGGGCCTGTAGGATCTGATACTGAAGATGCAAGCCTCCAGCTGAATGATATACATATCAGAAGAGACGACTATCATCATGCATGATAGAGATACAACAGTCTGATGCTTAAATGAAAATGCAGCTAAAAACTCTTTATACAGACAGCAAACAAACATCAAGCCTAGCAGGACGTAAGAGCATTTATGCAGTGAAATTGTGATTTAACCAGGACCGGAGTAAAATAATTAAATGACTCCAGCCAAATGACAACAGAGAAAAGGAACCTTCATATCTAAATAATCCCTTGGCATATGGTGCTAACTGCAAGAGCTCTAGACCCTTTTAGTGACAACAATCTTGGATTAGGTAATACCAATTTTTTAGAAATGATGCCGTCTTAATAAGCTTAGAATCATATATTCTTTGTTTATAGTTAATTCATTGGATATTCATAACAATGTACAGTTTTCTTTCTTTCTTTTTTTGTTAAAGAGAAGAAAACCTATAGAAATTCAGAGTTTGAGATCAAATAATTTAGTAAGAAAAACTCACATGCACTTGGCAAAGGTGAAATTGATGGAACTCTGTCAGGAGGTTTGGCATCTGTTACGCTCTCACTTGGGGGTCGTGCATGAGCAAATAAACAGTAGGCAGTGGTGATGCTGGATGCATGTCCGGAGCTGGAGCTGGTGAATCTTCATGCACATGGGGAGTAATAGAATGCTGTGGTGCTGACTCAGGTGCAGCAGAATGCTGTGGTACAGAGTTAGGCACCGAAGAATGTTGTGGGAGGCCACAGGTGCAGCAGAACGCTCTGGAGAGGCCACGGGTTCTGAAGTTGGAACTGGATAATAAGATTTGCTCTTGGGCCTGTTTGAGTATCGGCAATGAGAGGGAGGAGGAACCGGGTAACTGTGCCGAGGAGGAGGAGCAGGAGCCAGATGCATGTATGGGTGGTGGTGATGATGATGGTGGTGGTGGTGGTGGTGGTGGTGGTGGTGGTGATGATGATGATTGTGATAGTCTGGCAGAGGTTGAGGAGAGGGACCAGGCGAACTACTGCCTCCACCATTCAGAGAATGTTGAAGAAAAGATGAAAGTCGGACCTGCTTTACTCTGCCAAATACAGTGTGATTGAGGCCAAGATTGCCTGCAGAAGAATTGTTGATGGTCTTAGCCAACTGTTTCAACCTTGGCAATAGTGGTTGGTGATTCCCAACTTTAAACACAATGGAGGTCTCAACAGTTGTTGGAGGAAACAATGTTGAACCCTCTGAATTTGTCAACTTAACATACAGATTCTGCAATACATCAAAAGCAGATGTTAGTTCCTATGAAGTAACATTAGTAAGTCTAGGCCAATGCCTCTTAAAACATGAAAATATACATATACATAGACTGTTATAAATCCTGTGACTATATATATACAGTAAAAATTCTAACTATTCATAGTTCATAATTAAGAAAATGCTTGATTGTGTAACAAAAGTTAATTATGAGAACATCAATAAAATAAACTCTTACATGAGGTCAAGGAAAAGATCTAGAGAAACCATACTGCACCATCTACAATGTTTCCCTCTCCTTTCTGGCACCATGACCTTGAAACAACTCTCTCTCTCATGATATTGGATTCCAATCTAAAGTCGGAAACACAAGCCACCATGCATATACTTGCTTGGGATTGAAATATTGACAAACCATGATTTCATGATTTAGAATGATCGATGTGATAATATATTCTTCGTGTTTAAAAATTCTGAGTGGCTGGGGATTAGGGAAAAAGGAAGCAGGGGACACATTTTTGGGGTATTTGAAATTTTAGATGGGTTGTTAAAAAAAGATCCAGAAGTGTATATAAACTACCCAATCAAATATTATTTCATCTAAAATTTTAGGAATCAAATTTAAAGATTAGAGGGTGGGCCCTGGTGCAACAGTAAGGTTGCTTCACTATGTCTTCCAGAATTCACAGGTTCAAAGTATGGAAACAACACATATGCAGGATAAGGTGGCGTAAATTTGACCTCCCCAGGCTCCACAATGGTAAGAGCCTCGCGCACTAGCAGCCTGCTTTGAAAATTTAAAAGATTTGTCTCCCGGAATTCAAGGGTTCAAAACCCAGAAACAGCTTCTCCATATGTGGGGCCAAGCCTGTGTACATTTGAAACTCCATTAAGCTTTCACTAAGAGTCCTTAAACGTAGGAAGGCTCTGATGTGATGCATGTCGAAAGATTTCCTAGAAAATGATGTACATAATGGTGCATTCATCCAGATGCGAAGGTTTTAGATTCAGATATATGTTCTAGTATCGAATCTACCAAGAAGAAAATTGAGATTAAAAAAAAAAAAACAGATATCAACTAAACTATGCAATTGATTTTCTAATATCATAGATCATAAAAAATATTGACTACATTAAGATGTTTCATTTTCTATATAAAATTAAAGATAGATTATTCTTTTGTTAAGTGCTAACTTATAAAGTCATTGATTAATTCTTGATGCTACTATAAATTTTGCACATTGAATAGTTGTGACTAGTTTGATGTGCCAGTTTGGCGTACCAAGTATTGGTGCACCGCATATACTATATGCCGGCACCGAATCGGTACGGGACGCCCTATGCCACCTGGTTCGGTACAGTATGGCATACCTTGGATGTATATTATCTTCTAAATATTTTGAAAAAAGTAAAGAGATTAAAATTATGCCTTTTTAATAGTACTATTATCAAAGTATGTGTTCCACATCAAGGCTCTAAAAGTACAAAGGTACAAGAAGAATGGCATTTTACAAAATATTAAAAAATTCATCTTTAACCAAGCTTAAAGAGTAGTGGAATTGAAGAGACTAGAAAGGGTCATTTCCAAGTTATGGTCTCGAAAATCCAAGGTCCTTAGAGGGGCAAACAATGAACAAACCTAACCAAGGTTCACAATACAAATTTCAGTGCTTGTACCAATACCATGCTAGTACAATATGGATAATAATTGATTTGGCAATACCGATATTCAATAGACCCCGATACAAAGTATCGGTTGGGTATTGGAGCCAAGTACACTACAATATGCACTGGCACAGTGAACCTTGAACCTAATATTTGGCTTTTTTGTTTGCACAAAGTGACTATCCCAGGACCCGAACCCATGCTACCGCACTTGTCAACCTAAGTCTTTTACCACTGCACCAAGCAATGGCCCCTTCATTGTTTGAAGAGCCTGATATCTAAAATTTAGAGTCTAGAAATTTGGTTGAGTGTGCCAGCCATCTAAGAAATACACAACTCATTAATGGATGTTAGATACATTCTGCAAGCCAGATGCATGTTTCAACTAATATTTTAAAAAAAGATTAAATTTTATCCCTTAAATTTTAGTTGTTTAAAACTTTAAAACACCTTTTAGTTGATGCCTCTTTCCGGAGAGTTATGATTCTTCCCAAGAGAAATTTGGGTTCCGAAGATATAGTTTCCGAAACATCATGCATCTTTGGAAACATCACATCTCCTCGATCACCTAAATAGCATCTATAAATAGACTCCTCTAGGATATAGCCAATACAACTTACACATCCAACACTATCCAATTTCTCACATACACACTGATTCTCTGTCTCTTGAGAGACTGAGACTCTTCTTCCACTCTGAGATTCTGCTTTCCACTTTCTTCTTTCTTTCCTTTCTGAGCGTCTAAAGGTAGTTATTCGAGTTAAGCCTCCTAGTGATCGTGCTTGTTAGAGGATTGGTTGAGCCGGATTATTGTACCTTGGAGACAAGATCGCCGCAGACTTGCACAAAGGGGGCAAAGCACGTTCTTATGGCAGTGTTCTCCCATGCCTTGATCCAGGCAAGCTCTCTTCGATCTTCAAAGTTTCTTTTAAGCAGTTTATTTATTTTATAATCCTGATCTAAAATCATTATAACAGCAAGATAGCAATCTCTATGCAAGATTATTTCCAATAATATTGAATATGTAAGACAATAGGAACTAGGTTAAATTATTAAAAATTTAAGCATCACTAGATGTGAACCGTCAAAAATAGTTAATATAAAGAAACAATCATGAAGCAGAATATGATCCATGGGCAAACCTCATAAGAATTGAGTAGAAGCCCTGATTTCATCTGGTCCTTCAGTTGACTGAGTCTGTCTTGTACTTCATAGATTGCAACGTTCAAACTGAAATTAACTATTGGTTGCACTTTTTGCAGAAGAAAAGCACTTTGTGGAGGGATAATTGTAATCCCTCCAGGAACTTTAGCACCTCAAAGAAGGATGAGTTCCCAAACAACGACGTGGTCAAGTGGAGAGTTGACTGCCGTGTAACCAAGTACATAAAAGACTCCCTGAGAATGCTTATCTCAGCAGATGACATAGCTGAATTTTTTGGATAAGGCCAAATAGCAAAAGCTACGGTTGTCCAATTTGATCCAGCTAAAGGTTCCAGAGAAATTACAACCACCTGATTAATTAAAACCATTAGGTAAAGGCATGTGCGCATTATGGATGGGCAATAAACATTTGATGAGAGTAGAAAGCATACCAAGGAATTAAGAACACCAATTTCTTCATAGATATCATATTGAAGTTTTGAGATATTGGTGCTTAGCAGAGCAACAGGCTTTTGCAGTCTGAAACTTGCTACTATATCAGCTGCCAAAATTAACTCTCGGTGAAAAGTTCAGATAACTTATAAAAAATATAAAAAATACAGCAAAAAACTCAAAGAATATCGTAGCATGATTCTGAATTTCCAATATCAACAATATCCAGAATTCTGGAAAAGGAAAACTTCAATGTGACTAAAGGTACAGTTTGGACAAATCATGGCATTAAATTGATGTAGCTATTAACAAATTCAAGTTTACAAAGCAGAATTCTTTAAACAAGCAAGTCCTCTCGTTGGTGACAACCTGAAGCACTTTGTCATGATGCATGTCCATCTGGTCTTGCTGCTGGCAACAGCATACCCAACATAGGACAAGAATGCACCAGTAAAAAGTTAGATTATCTTTGGTAAACCTAGGAGTTTCTTCGTAATGTAGTCAACTAGTTTTACCATAACTGCTAGACAAATTTCCAGTCCGACACTACGAAAACATGCATGAAATTCTTAAAGTGTATGAGAACATCTGTGAGACGTCAACTTAAAAAGCAAAAGGGAACACCACATCCATGCTGCAATGTTTACATCACAAGACCTCTTCCCTAAAAATCATGCAGGGAGAAAACAAGAGCATCAGCTATTGACACAAAATCCCAGCAATTGACCATCATATGATTACATTCATCAATTCAATAAGGCATTCGATATCTATGGTTGGGAAGCAAAATTTATTGATAAAGGTTATTAGTGGCTTATAGTAGGTTACATGCACCATACCTTTGAAGAAGAAGGGGGCCAGTGGTGGGAATCTTATCCTTATCTGCTATCTCCATTCTTTTATTAGTTAATTAGATAGTGCCTTGATTTCCTATATCTGCACCCAATACTTCGCTGCTGCGAAGTCCTAAAATGCTCCAAGTTTGTATCACAAGTGACAATTGGCATGATTCCCTATACAACTGAATTCACTTGAACATTTCTTCTTCAAATTTTATGATATCAGAGGATAGGATCACCATCATGAGGCCTTAAATTCACTGGGTTCAATTGGTGGTTCTAATTACTGTTTATGGTAATTCCAACCTTTCTTCAACTGATACAGACAAACTAACAGTTAGCTACAAAGCTGGGTTTTTGACAAGTTCAACAACTAGACTTGGCTCTTAAAAAAACATGAACAAGTGCCACCATCTTAGCTAGTGAATAATGCCCAAAAATTTTTTTCAAGCATTCTCAGTTAATGGATCACAAGAGTAGTAGTTAGGGCTCATTCAATTTGTAGCAACTCCATCCTCACCACCACTGATCCTCCAAAGCTTATATCTGATTATAGTATTATTTCATGAAATACAATGAAAGTGACGATACCTACTTACTCCATCTTTCTTGTCACCCAATTCGGATTTGCTTACCAATTTAAGCTCCATCGCCAAATTATCAATGTATGTTATTACTCAGTATTTAACATCTTTCAAATTAATTTCAAAGGTATACTTAGTGCTCACAGAATTACAGGATTGTAGATTTTATAAAGAGTCATCCTTGGCATTCATTGGTCATGAATTCCTCTGATTTATCCATATTGACCTATGACCCTTCATGCCTTCATGCAGGTCACAGCAAGTTTTAAAGCCAATCATGCATTACTTTTTCTAACAGGTTTTATGGATACCCTTTTAACTGATTTCTGCCTCTTTCACTTCTTTTGGCCAATCAAATATTTGAATATTGGACTCTTTGGGATCTTCAATAACTCTGCTTGTATTTAAGGTTACATTGTGACATCTACTTATTGGTTTACTTGATTTGCTTTACAAAGTCAACCAAATTAGGTTTTGATGGAAACTTTTGACCATCCACAAGGTTAACTCACTCTATTACTTTCAGCTTATTCATTATTACATATATTTTACCAAGCATCTAGGTTTCATGCCCCATTTAGATATAAATAGAATCAGCATCTTCCACCTAATATTTAGGGCTTCACCATCACAATATTCTTCAGTTTATTTCAGGCTTTATGTACTTGAAATCATTGTCTTAGATTAGGGTCAGAACATATGCTCCTTTGAGATGGCATATTATCTTGTGTGATTCGCTTTTAATAATTTGATGTCATACATAAAAGTTTGCACCTCTGTACCTAAAAATCTTCATGTTTATCAGGTAAACTTGTCTGCCAAACAGTTTCAAGCTTGCAAATCCTCAACAATGGTCCATTGTTCTTTCACTTAAGGCTTTTATATGAATCATCTAATCATCTTGTGCTTCTCGGTCATATCTCTATAGCACATATTTCATCGACATCTATATCATTATCTTCCATGATAATTATTGAGCTTTAGGTCTTCAAACATGTTCATCCCCAATGAATATTGCCTAATGTTCGCAGCTAATATCTATGTATTGCCATTTTTTCGCTCATAATAACACACCAAAACAAAGGTTTCAATGCCAAACTATCGGGAACCTTTATCAAGGATTTAAGTATTGGACCACACTAGAGCATACCAGACATCATGTTGTACACATAAGAAACCAATACTCAGTGCACCCCAAACACTGAGTGTCACTATCAAATGATGGGCTATACAGATACTCAATAAGGGCATACTAGTTGGTGCCAATATAGGTACTGAAACCAGTATTTGGAAATGGAATTTTGTTTATTATTACTACCTTGGTAATATACGCTTATGACCAAGGTCTGCAATCTTAATACCGAGTACCATACCAGTATGTAACCAGTTCAGTACAATATCGTCGATATGGTAAGGTACATACAACATACAAGACAGCTCCTAACCCCTTTTTTCTATCTTTTATCACAATACAGCCAGAAAACAGACGGTATGGGTTAGTACGTCTAATATCGCAGTATAGTGCCATTCTGCTTGGTTCAGACCACTAAAGATTGGTTCAACTCATATATTGAAGCAAACATTGGTGCCGTACCGGTACCTTTCCAATACAATAGGTTGGTACGAGTTTGTATGGCAAACATTGCTTATGACCAACCACTTTTTCTTCCAATATTTTCAATCTGCCACTACTTTCCTCCACATTCAATCCACTTCTTCAAGATTTCATGATCGTTGACTACCTTCTCACCATGCACAACATCTATCAAGGACTCCTCTCATCTATACTACTTTTTTGTACATCCCTAGTATCATCAACCTACAAGTTCACTCGCCATTCCTATCAAGTAGTACATCCATTGTCGGTTGACTTCACAAGCCACTATATTTTGATGGCAATCAAATTTGTCAACTATTCACCTCAACACCAATCTGTGTAACCAACCCTGTAAATATGCAGTTGCATGCAGTCACTAAATCAGCATATTTGTCAAGTGAAACCTCCCTTTTTATCCTTCATAAACTAACAAAAGTTCCAATAATTTTTGACAGCGATGGATCACTGTAAGAAGCACTTATAGCTGCCATGTGAAGTCAACTGCAAGCCAACAACATCACAACATCACGTCCTTATGGCTTTGCTATCAATTATTTGGTTGTTTCAAGCATTCCGGACCTTAAATCAATGGCCAAGCATCATTTACCTCATCCTCTACAATCATCGTCAGTTACAAATTACATGATTGCTGGACCATCTATGGAGAGTTCAAAGATCACATTCAAAACATTTTTCACATTAAAGTCCTCCATATAGGAGCCAATCTCCATGTCAGTGCTTCAAATTGTGGTGCACAAGGCCGCATATGCATATGATCCCTTGATAGCAACACATTCCCTATATGCGACTGCGCCATATATGGTCTGAACAGGCCATTCACTTGGCACAACATGAATGCTTATGTAATAAGATTATCATTCTGTGACCACATATGCAGCCTAGTTATCATTGTGCAACTGCAAATGTAGCCTTCTAGCATGTTGCAGCCATGTATCTGGCCACTTCTATGCCAGATCATGTGAACATGACAGGTTCAAGTTAATGGTTTGATTGGATTTGGGTTTTCAGACAACAAATACATGTATATTAAGGATGCGTTTGGTTAGCCATTAAAAAGTACTTTTTTGCTTTTGATTTTTGCTAACAACAAATACATGTATATTAAGGATGCATTTGGTTGGCCATTAAAAAGTACTTTTTTGCTTTTTGATTTTTAAAAAGCAAAAATCAAAAAGTAATGTTTGGTAACACCATGAAAAGCAAAAAGCAAAAATCAAAATAATTGCTTTATATACAAAGCAAAAATTTTTTGCTTTCCAAAACTTGCTTTTTACTTTTTTGCTTCCGCACATCTAAAACACCAACCAAAAGTAAAGAATCCGAACCCTTCTCCCTCGTCGAGCTCTTCATCTCCCCACCCCCTTCTCCCTCCCTTCCTGAACCCTTCTCCCTCATCGAGCTTTTCACCTGCCGTCACCAAACATTGCTTTTTGCTTTATAGCAATGTAGTTACCAAACATACTTTTACTTTTTCCTTTATTCAATAGCAAAAATCAAAAAAAATAAAAAGTACTTTCTAAAAATCAAAAATCAAAAAGTGTAATCAAATGCACCCTAATATTATTGATTTGTTAATTATGCTATATTATTTCTATTAAGGATAAGTTTTAAGTAGCAAGCCCTAAGAGGTAGATGTTAATGTCACTAATATAGATATTATTGCTTAAAAAGTATTGCTACCATTTTCTTTAATATATAAAACACTAATTGCATATGCATCCATATGTGGCCTGCATCTAATGCATATGCAGCAATGCATTCTCTTGACCACCTGCATACTACAAGTTGACAGCTGTCTTTAAAACACTAATCCTTGTTATATTAATTATCCACATAAGGCTCCTCTAGTGAAGTGATATGGGTATATTTCTTTACTTTTTTTTTAAGTTCGAAATATCAGGAATTCTACTTAAAAATCTTTTTGATTCATAAGAAAGCTTGGTCGTGTTGTAAAGATGTATTTTACTGCTCCTGATCTCAGTTATCTCTTGAGTAGAAGAACCCTATAATTATCATATTTGTAAATCTAAAATTTGTTTTCCTTTTTGGTATGTTAGTGATGATTTATGTTCTCTAATATCAAAACATCAACCCTTGAGCTTATTGTTAAGATGACGATAGAGATTTCGTAGATGGGAAATATTTCTCATGTCAATACAGCCTATGTGGAGATTTAACAGAGGATGCATGTTAAAAATTCATTCAAAAAGCTTTATACCTCATTTGTGGTGAGATCCTTCACACTCATTCACTCAACTAGTTGTTTATTGTTGTTTTAATTTCACTAGCCCCTATGGGTGGCATTTCTGCTTTTTTTTGTTGGAAGGAGGTGTGAAGCTGTTACCCGGTAGTTAAATTCAGATTTTGAGAACTTATATTCATATCACCATATACAATGTGTTCTGAAAATTCTCCAGAACATCTGAAATGTGATATCTGCATTATTTGTTTGTTCCTTTAAGAAACTGACTATCAAGAAAGAGTTCCATATTATGTTTTTCCTGTTGGACTGTTATTGAGTTGTGGATTATCACAAGCAACAACACGAGTGAAAGAAAATCTATCACCATTGAGAGGCTCAAAAATTTGGCTTAAGAAATCTCATATGTCAAGGAGAATGCTAAATGAAACCAACTCCCCAATAGCAACCCCAGGAATAGCATATTTATCTCAACAAAGAATTGTAAACCTGTCTTCTCAAACCATCTCTTTTGTAACTAAGGATCCTCCAAAACCATGTAGAGAACAATGCTCTACATATTCAACATGATGAGCAAGTAAACAAAATGAAATTCACTTGCTGAAAACCCTGAGGATTTGCAAAAAAATAAATAAATAAATAAAGAGGAAGATATCATCCAAGAGTCGTGTGTCAATATGTAAATCTAGAGAAAATCAAGTGAATAGAACCCAAAAGCAAAAAAATTGATCTAATATGGATAATGAGGTCTTTGGAGAAGCAATCATGGTTAAAGGACACAATCTATATGAAAGTGAAAGAAGCAATGGATGGTTCAAGGGTTAAATGTTGTTCTACTAAGAGAAGAGGGAAGCAAAATAATTGTAATTTACTTTGCCAAGGAGTTTAATGATGACAAAGACATAATTCATGCATATAGTGATACAGTAATAAAGGCGTGTTTGTTTCCCTATAATTCAGGGGTCCAAATTCAATTTCACTCCAAAGTGATCACTTCTGATTGTTTTTTCTTGCCTATAACTCAGCTTGAACTTCAGAACTCAAGCTCTCATTTCCCTGAAAAAAGGACGAACTTGACCTTGAGGGGGATGCTGGGGCACCTGGAAGTCAAGTTTTGAGTGAGAAGCAAAGCATTCAAAGCTACTTTAACACTCTCCCAAACCTTCCTTCCCTACAAACAAGCCATTTAAGAAATATTTAGATGATTATTATTACTATAGTTACTTATTCAATAACTCCTTTATTGTGTTAAAGTTGCAAGTTTCTACAAACCCAGTTCCTGCAAACCAAATAGCACAACTCAAGTTCTCGGAAGTAAAGTTTCCCCAACTTTAACACTTGCATGGAAACAATATACTACAAGCAAATTCTTCAAGATAACTAATTATTTATTCTATTTCATATCTTAATAATATATTAATTCATAATTTCAATAACTTGTTTATATTGATATTTAATGCAAATACAAAGTAATGGATTTAGTGCAACTATATCTGAATCAGGCCTAACTACAACTTGGACCGCCAAGTTAGTATTGATCCCAAATATTGATTGAATTCAAATGATAAGTAGGTTGCGTGTGTGCTAAAACTGGATCCACCCAGAAATCTGGCAAAAATACTCTGAATTAGCTCATAATAATGGTTCCAATATAAACTTGACCCAAAGTCACCAGGCAAATGGTTTGGGAATAAGTCCAAATCCTAGAACTGATACTAGATAAGTTCTGTTAACCTAAACATGTTATAATTCATTACCACATAACATTCTCATAGGCAACAGATAATCGAACAATAAAGGGATAGAGGGGCCATAGATACCTAGTTACCCACTTCACATTCTGTATTACATACACTACTTGCTTCCTTGTCAAGCAGCCATATTTTAAAGCGCTAAGGTGTGATCTTGTACGATTATCGTTACTTCTCCTTCACCATCACAGGTACATGACATCAAAATGTATTGGGATATTATTGCACTCATTGTCTTGCAAGCAAAATTAGATGCAAAGAGAGAAAAAAAGATCTACACTGCCAACTAAGTACATGTAGCACACCTTTTATAAATTTGGCATGCTTATGTTGCTATATAAAGAATTATGTTCCATTTCCTACTCTTAAACAAATAGCAAAAATATGTAAAATCTGAATTTTCTTCCGTTTACCACGAATTTAAAGAAACATCACTCATCATTCAATTTATCATGCTTTGTTCACAAAATTGTTCCAAAGCAAAAGCATGCCTTGTTCTATCTACCAATCTTTCTGTTGTGCAGTAAGATACTCTCCTACACAGAATCTAGATGGCTGCTGCTTGTGATTGATCAGTGTAAGGTCCATTTAGATGGGGAATAGACACTTTCTTATTGTTCTTTGTACCCCTAAAGCTTCCCCAAAAAGTTGGCTCATAAATGTATATGAAATTCTCGTCACTCAGCAGAAACCATTTGTGCAATCTACATACACTTAAGCACCACATTGTTACTCTTACGGATCATCAAAAACCAGATCCATGCTAATGGTGATAAATGCTTCATAACGAAAGACTTGCATAGCCTTATATTTCCCTGCTTGTCTCTATACAAGTTGGAATACTTGAAGGTGAACAATACCTTCTGAAGGTAGAGACCTCCCCATGATCAAAACTAAGGCATTGTCAAAGATAAGATAAGCCTCAAGGACCTTCATTCTTGAGCTTACATGATGCACATCATTGGGCTCTAATACAGAAAAACCCCATCATAATGAATAAAATGCCCCCAAATTGTCAAAATTATGCCAAATCTTCAAAATAAGGCTGAAATCTGTGGCCTCTGCAACATCACTTCCAGACAAAGCATAATAAATAACACCACAATCTCCAGTAACACAAGAGACACAGAAAGCTACCACAATGTCTTCCAACAGACACATATTGAAATTCGTAATGCCATGTAACAAAATCAGGTCTCTCTATCTCAAATAGAAACCTAGACGAGATACATATTTGAGTATAGTAACATCAAGAGTCCTTGAGCATCAGAGTCTGATATATAATCAAGCATTCACTCAGATCTCACTCAAACTGTGGGTCCATTCTAACACCTAAGCATCAGGAATTGTCCAGACTGACTCCCTCCGTGAAACAAAGTGAGGATCTCTCATCAGAGATCCCCAACGAAAACTTTTCATGGTACTTACCGAACCAAATCCATCTGCATCCCAAGTTGCACCCACCTAATCAAAGCCTGTTAACAAAACTATGATGTCATCAGAATCAAAAATCGATACTCATTTCTAACCAATCCTCGAATAGAAGCAGAAAAGCTCCCCAAACTTACCTAAATTTAAGAAAGAAATCAACAGATTCATCAACAATAAAACTATTTTCAACCGACAAATCAGCAAATGCAATTCCAGATCAACGCAAACTAACTAATTCACTGTAAAACGAATGCATCAAACAAATCACAACAAGAATCAAATCAAACCGCCTGAGAAAAGAAAACCATGCCAAGATCCAGCAATGCACCCCAATGCCGCTCCTGAAACCTCCCAAAATCCACCAACCACTCCCAACACTCCCAAATCCTCACCTTTAAACCGGGGTCCCGATTCCGATCTCTCAGATCCCCACTATGCCTCAAGAAGGGGGAAGCCAGAACACCGCCGACCACAGCACGGCAACACCAAGAACCAGCGCGACAACACACCGCGGCCGCACGATCTTGCCGATGGATCGGCACCGGGGGCAGCCATCGCCTGCATTCCCCTCGGCGGCCTCCGACGACGACGATGGACCGGTGGATAACGCCTGCTCGTCTTCGGGTTTCCCCATTGCCGCAGATCTCCTCAGTCCCCATCGCCACTGTCATCGCTAAAAGCTCCCATTGCCACAGAGAGAGATCCAAAGAGAGGTGAACGAGGAGAAGAAGGGGAGAGCTAGGGTTAGGTTCGTTTCTAAGGAAGGAGGAGAAGGGGAGAAGGAGAGAAGTGGGGAGTAAGGTAAGAGAAAAGGAGGGTTAAACTGCAGATATGAAATAGAGCACTACTGTGGGTGGTGCTGTCTTTTTTTTTTGTTTATTTTATTCTCGTCTTTTTGTTTTGCGCGGATGCAAGCGTGGTTTTATCCGTTCAAATTTTTAAGAATAGAAAATTTGACTAATTTGGGAGAAGCGACACGGGTATTCTCCGTCATTACCGAATAACCGCCGTTATTGGGGAGAATAACGGGTTACCTGATGTAACTGCTGTCACTGGCCGTTAACTGAAAATAACAGTTTTTCCCTTGCTCGGATTACAGCTTATTGAACAAAACTTATTTCATCTAGCTCGCAGGAAAAAAATATTCAAATAATTTAACTTATTCATAAAATTATGAAGAATAACATGTTGAATGATAGTCATTTTCGACAAATATTTTTGATTATTATTGCTAAATATGCATGCAATGCATCTAATAATGGATATCATTCTTGGACCTTGTTCTATTTATAAAAAAAAAATGAGAAACCAGAAGCCAGATCTTGTAATATCTTCTAGGAAGTATTTTTCTGATTTTTACTTCTTATAAATGCATTATCAAATACTTAAGTTTTGAAAAGCATTCCTTCTTTTACAATAAGAGCCGTGTAATATTTAGGAACAAAATATTTTCTTCCCGTCATATAATATTTTTAACAAAAAAAGTTGATCGAATAACAATTATTAGATGATAAAATTCGTTATGAACAATTCACAAAGGACATTGCTGCATTGGACCATAGTATTTTTTGAGAAGAGAGTGGGCAAGGAAGAAGCAACTACGCTAATCAGTTCATAAGGCGAATTGAACCAAGTAAGGTATAACTGCGTTCATAAAGTTATGACAGCCGTTATTCCGCAACATTCTAACGAAGAAGAGTGAAGGCAGGAACGGTGCGCCGTATGGGTGTAGGATACTGGGGGAATAAATCCCGTGACGTGGGGCCGCCGGCGCTTTATCCCGTGGTGGTTTTTTTTTTTTTTTTTTGTCTGAAAGGGATGGGAGGGAGGGCTGACGGTGGGGGAGTTGGGCAAAGAGAACGGGATTTGGTAGGATTTACGAGACTGCCATTTTTAAACCGTTGTGCAGTGTTGGGATGTCCGCGGTCGGTGGGTTGATTTGATGGGCCATCCGGCACGCCGGACAGCGATCGCCTGCGAATCAGATGTCTCAAATTTCAAAACAGTTGGTGCAAAGGCAACACCAGTTATTTTAAAAAAGAAAAAAATAATAAAAGGAGAATATGATGCAAAAATTTTTCAAGCCAAATAGGAGATGGTTTGTAAGATATGTTTTCCTTGCATGGCTTTTATACATTATATTCTAAATGGTAATTATATACTATGCGCAAAATATGAGCCTATGTACTCCGCATACATGACACATCTTTCAAATAAAGATGTAATTTATGCTATATAGTACTGCTGAAACCCCATCTGAAGGTCTAAGAAGCATTGATCGATCTGTGTGGGAGAAAGAAACATCAATTTGCACACACAAGAAAGACAAGAGGTCGCTGGAGTTAATTTTGGTAGGGACTCTTGGCACTTTAGTCAATGAAAAGACATTAAAGAACTATGTAGGAGAACAAGATCTGAAATTTTTAAAAAAAAAAAGTAGAGAATATTATATTGAATGCTGTACTATCGATGTATTTGATAAATTGAGTCATTTTGTACAGATGAAAAGTTCTAATCACACCATTGTTAGACTCTTGAGTGGTAATTCAATTGAAAACAAGCTATTGATCTTTGCTTAAGATGATCGGTAAGTAAATACCAAAAAAAAAAAATTATGTTGCGTAGGATCTAGTATTATGCGGTATAATAGAAAGAAAGAAGAAACAAATAAGAAACATAATATAAATACGTGGATCGGTCTCAAGCCTACCTCCATCGGGCATGCAAGTTTTACTACGAGAGAATAAATAAACCAATACAATAGGAACTTACCACTCAACTCTTGTATATGAGTCTCTCAAGAAAAAATCTCAAAACCCTCACAAAATTTCTCTGAAATCTCTGTTGAAGCCTTTCTACACCTCCAGGACGTCATCAGCTTCCCACGCAACTGATAGCTCGTCAATCGAAGTTTTATAGGCTCCAGAATCATAAAATACTATTACACTAGGAACAAAGTCCCCATCAAGTTTAGAATCACCCGTGGCCGTCCGATCGTGATCGACTCGCACCAGAGACGTCCGATCGTGCACATCAAGATCACAGATCACCTGATCAAATCTGAAATCAACCTCAGCCATCTGATCGTGACCGGTTGCAATCTTGGACTGTCAGATTATGCAAAAAACACTTTGAATCGCGCGTGAACCACGTATTTGGTCTACGCCGGTCCCATGAACCACCCAGCGCCTCGTGGCCCACAGTGGACCGCATAGGGGCGCTAGGTCGCCCGCGCGTGCGCCCGCATTGGGCCATGCGTGCCTGCACGTATGCGCATCTCTGCTGAGCCCAGCAGCGCCACCGCCGATCTCCACCGACCACCGACCACCAACCACCGCCGTCTTGTGCACTGTGCAACCCGCTCCGATCTTCTTTCACACATATCTTCTCCGTTTGGGCTGTTCTTGAGCTCGTTGGACTCTGTTCGTCATCCTGGACCTCGCTGTGAGCTCAATGTGGACCGAATCTTGAGGTATATTTTTTAACAATCTCCATCTTGACTCGATATTCGACCTCCATCTATCTCTGAGAGCCTGTGATCCGTCTCATCCCCATGCCCTGGGGTATGCCTGCTGTCTCATGGATAGGCAAACGTGGGAGTCGAGCCAGGCCACTAGATTCCACCTCCATCATGGGCTGTATCCACTCTGACCAAAGACCTGCTCGGGTATATCATCTTACAGCAATAGAAATTTCACCCTGCGACGTCGTCCCTCGTCCTCCCGAGTCTCCCGTCTAATGCCCAATCCACCTCCACCTGAAGCTCCATCTCACTCTGGGCTCCTTTTGGCTCCTGAAGCTCCATCTCACACTGGGCTCCCCACCAAGTAGTAATATCCTCTCGTCAACTTCTTCTCCTTCAGAACAATCCTATCATCGTGCAACACCTTCAGGATTCCTCCATCAGCTATCGTCCTGTAGCCTCTCGAATCCAATCTGCTCAGTGAGATAAGATTTCGTCTGAAATCGGATATGTATCGGACCTTCCCAATCTCCTCACTATACTATCATGTGTCCTCCAACTGACCATCCCGATGCCTCGGATCGCACAGCTCGATCCATCCGGTAGATAAACAGTGCCCTCACTACTCTCCAGGGAATCAAATTGCTCCTCTCTGCAACATATATGATAGGTACATGCAGAATCTAAAATCTACTGCTGGAAAGAAGTAGATATCTCATCAGATATCTTTAGAACATCATCCTCTGACTCACTACTGGTCGTTGCTACAGTAGTCCTCATCCGATCTCTGAGTTGAGGGCAATCTTTGACTAGATGCCCCAGCTCGTCACACCAGTAATATCTGGTCTTGCTCAAGTCTCTCATCCTGGACTTGGACTGCCCTCATCGCGATCTCCTATCGCTCTGTCTACCGTCTTCTGCTCCTCCAGAAACCACCAAAGCTGAGCTGCCGCCACCTGAGCTTGAAGCTGGATTCTTTCTCCTAAAAATCTTGTTCTGGAGAATCGCCACGGTAACCTCATTCATCTTGATGCTGCTCTTCCCTACTAGAAGAGCAGTCACCAAGGACTCATACGAAGAGAGAAGCGATGCTAGCAAGACTAGCACTCTGGTCTTCTCTTCAACTTTCTCACCAATGTTGAAGAGGTTGGTGATGATCTTCTAAAAGTGGCTGAGATACTCCTGCATGCTCTGTCCCTCAGTCATCCACAACTGGTAGAACTGTCTCCAGAGAAAGAGGGTGTTGGTGAGAGACTTCACCATGTACAACTTCTCGAACTTCGACTACAGCATCATCGGAAAAGTCTCGCCAAGTACATAGGTCACCACCTCATCTGCTAAGTACAAGCGGATTGTACTCACCGCCTGTATCTGAAGCCATCTCTAATTCTGCACCTCTATGCTGGTCGGCTTCTCCTCGCACAAGAAGCATCAATCAACCCTTGCTGGATGAGCACGTTTTTCACTTTTACCTGTCACAAGGAGAAATTGCTCTTTCATCAAACTTGTTAATTTCCATCTTGATTGTGCTTATCTTCTCCATCTTCTATCTCGATCACCACCACTGCAACTTATGCTCTGGTACCACCTTGCTCTGATACCAATTATTATGCAGGATCTGGTACCACACAGTGCAGTAGGAAGAAAGAAGAAACAAATAAGAAACACAATACATATATGTAGATCGGCCTCAATCCTATCTTCATGGGGCGTGCAAGTTTCACTATGAGAGAATAAAATAAAATCAATACAAGAGGAACTCACCACTCAACCCTTGTACAAGAGTCTTTTAAGAAAAAATTTCAAAACCCTCACAAAAGCTCTTCAAAACCTCTGTTAAAGTCTTTCTGCACCTCCAGGATGTCACCAACTTCCCAATGCAACTGACGGCTCGTCAATCGGAGTTTTATAGGCTCCAAAATCATAAAACATTGTTACACTAGGAAATAGAGTCCCAATCAAGCCTAGAATCACCGTGGCCGTCCGATCGTGACCGGCTCGCACTAGAGCCATCCGATCGTGCACATCAGGGCCACAGATCACCTGATCAAACCCAAAATCAATCTCAACCTTCGATCGTAATCGGCTATGATCTGAACCATCAGATCATACAAAAAATATCCTGAACCGCATGTGAACCGCGTGTTCAGCCCACATCGGTCCCATAGACCGCCCAGCGCCCAGCGCCCAGCGGTCCACGATGGACCACGCAGGGGCGTTGGGTTGCCCGCACGCTGGGTCGGCCCGCATGCGCGCCGGCACCGGGACCGCCCACGCATTGGGCCACGTGCGCCTGCGTGCGCACGTCTCCGTCGGGCCCGACGGTGCTAGCCCGCCATCGGCCGCCGCCGCCTCGTGCACTGTGCAGCCCGCTCCGATCTTCTTTCGCACGTATTTTTTCGTTTGGGTTCCGTTTGAGCTATTCTTAGGCTCGTTGGACTCCGTTCATCATTCTGAACCCCGTCGTGGACTCAGTGTGAACCGAATCTCGAGGCATATTTTCTAACATCTTCAACACCATATGTCAGCTCATGATTGGTAAGTCAGATTCAAGTTAGATCATTATGCAATTGATATAAATTTTATCCCTTGAAAAAAAATCCAAGTTTTCATTTTGTTGATGGCAAACTAAAATGTCAAATATTTCCAAAATTCAAAGGAAGAATTTGTAATTTATCAATTTTTTGCATTAGTACGTTCGAGCTAAACTTGAAGAACAAGAAGAGGTTAAAGTTGTGCTTTGGACATTCTACTTGGCATAGATAAGCAAGTTCATCATGCCATTCCACTCATCCATGTTTCTAGCTGCAAAGCAAATCAAGCGTACTCATTCGACAATAACCTTAAAGTTATGTAGAATACTTGTTTTATTCTTTGACTTCACCCAAATACTTACAATTGTCAATTTGCATTCTATCCTGTCTCTTGGAATCAATTTTCGAATAGGCCAGCATGTTCTTTTTGATGACTAGCCCAATCCAGTTTTATATCTGTTGCGGCCAATCCCCTCGTCGATCACGCCTGGTCGCCGGGAGCGAGCATCTGCACGGAAAAGCCCACACGGACCGGAGGTAGCTCCGGCGGGGACCCTCCGACGGTCAAGTCAGAGAGGAGAACGGGCAACAGTGTAAAGGNGAGAACCAGAGAGCTTCAGGGAGCTTACCCAGCCTGCCCTGTGGGATTACTGTT
>KE504841.1:899753-919345 GCA_000441515.1 Elaeis oleifera
TTTGATACCTTATATGACTTTCTATGAGTATATATGATATGCTGAATAATATGTATGATTTTTTGTGAATATACATGGTATCCTAAATAATATATATAATTTTTTGATATCTTATATAATTTTATGTTGGTTATTTATAACCAACAAAAATCATATAAGGTATTAAAAGTTATATATATTTATAAAAATTATATATATTATTCATGATGTCATATATATTGACAAAAAGTCATATAAGATATCACAAAGTCATATATATTATTCAAAATATCATATATATTTATAAAAAAAATATATATTATTTAAATATTATATATATTCATAAAAATCATATAAAGTACTAAAAAATCATATATATAGGTCAATTTGTAATTTGATTTCAGACCAAAAATCGACTTGAATCGAACTGAAAAACTGAACCAAATATAGTTTGATCTGATTTTTGATTTCAAAAATTTTGATTTTTGATTTGGTTCAGTTAAAAATCAAGAAATCCAAAATCGAATCGAAACCAAAGTCAACCTTGATCAGCTTTATGAAACGACATCTTTTATACTTCTCTACCTGAAATGCTAAAATAGAACAGACCTTGCTCGATTGCTCCTCTTGCTCTAACCTCTGCTCCTCACACACTTGCACATCGCACCTCACCAAGATACCAACACAATAGTCCATCGGCCATGACCACCAGGCCACCTCTGACCTCTGCTCAACTGATTTGAAAGTCGAAACTCTGTGATTGCTGTGAGCTGTGGCTGTGCTGTGGGTCTACTATCTACATCTTCAATGTTGCCAAACGTGATGATTTAGAAAGGCCAACAGCAAGATTTATAAAAAAATTTGATCACGTTGCTTAGACTACTATGCGTAGTGAGTTGGGTAAGATCACCCTTGACAAGATCTTTGAGGAAAGAGACATTCTAAATGAGAAGATAGTGTTAAGTTTTACTTTTGATTTATCCTTTGATTTTTTGCTTTCTAATTCCTGCTCTAATTGTCTGTGATTTTTCATTCTTGAGTAAATATACTAACATTTGAAAGATTGAGAGATATTGGATACAAACATTAAAATTGTATATGCATGTCGTGCTTGAACCATCCCACCACATATTTTATGCTTGTTATTTACATGTTATGCCATGAATTCTTCGATCTTGCATCTGCCGTATATATGTCTGCTAGCTTCCCCCACTCACCCCTTCTTTATGTGTTTTTTTGTTTGTTGATAAGCAGCCGTCTGAATGGTTGAGGAATCAAAATTAAAAGTGACATGGTTAAGAATAGTTGTTTAGTGGTTTACATGACTTCTATGCTTACCTTAGAGTTGTAAAAATTGAAACACTTTTTTGAATATAATGCATCTATTAAGTTATTATTAGCTAGATATCTGCTTCACAATATTTTACCAATTGTATAGAGAAAATGTGCTTTGACATGTTGCTATATGAAAAATATTAGAAATATTCTTATCAAAAAGAGAAAAGAAATGAAAAGTAGAAGCCCATGATGCTTGCTTGAAAATCAATAAGTGCTGCTAGATATAATTGTGTTGTTCTCTACCTTTTTACTCACAGTGACTTGATATAATTGTTTGCGTATAATTTTTTTTTTTTTATCATTGGTGTAGACAATTGATTAAAGAGTTGTTGATTTTAAGTTCTTCAATTAAATTGATTACGGATAGAAAGAGCTACAACCATGGATATATCGATCGAAAACTTTTGCAATGTGAGTATATCAATTCAAAATAATAATTATTTGATTATTTGTGAAGTCAAATATATGATTGCTCATATATTATGTCTGAATGAATTTTTGTTAGATGTCCGAGTTTTCAGACAAATCAATTGAATTTTCTTCTTTCACTGATATTGATGAGTTGGAGGATGAGTATCTAGCTGATACACAGCTAAGTATATAACCTGATCCTAGTACACAGCCCAGTACACAAACTAGTAGTGTCACTGTGGAAGGAGTAAGAAAACCAAGAGGAAGCTTGCACCAAGTGCAGATTGCTGGAATCACCTCAAAAAATAAAGAATGATAAAGAAGAGATTAGGGCGAAATGTAAATACTGTCCAATAGAGTATGCATCTGATCCCATTATAAATGACACAACTAATTTGAAATGACATATGCCCAAGTATCCAGTGAATGCTGACAACAAGAAAGACAAGCCCAAAATAGTATAGACAAAATTGAATCTTCACCTACTGAAAAGGATGGAGAACGCAGTGTGAGTTACCGAAGATTTGATTAGGATGCAGCCAGACAAGCTCTGTGTGTAATAATTATTGTAGAGAAGTCGAGGTTCAAGCAATTCATGTCAGTTGTATGTCCTAAGTTTCGCATTCCTTTAAGAATCACTGTAGCATGGGATTGCTACAATCTTTATATGAATGAGCAGAAAAGATTGAAAATTATTTCAGAACCTATTATTAGAGAGTTTGTATCACCATTGGTACTTGACTCTCCATCCAGAGGATCAATTATATGTGTCTCACAGCTCACTATATTGATGAGGATTAAAAATTGCAAAAGAAAATCTTAAATTTTTGTCCAATTTCTAGTCACAAGGGTGAGGTTATAGGTAAATTTGTTGAGACTTGCTTGATGGAGTGGGGTCTAGATTCTAAACTTATGACAGTGACAGTTGACAATGCAAGTTTGAATGATATTGCTTGTGGATACCTTAGGAGGAAACTTACCCAGAGGAAGAGTTGTATAAGTAATGGAAAGTATCTACATATAAGATGCATTGCTCATATTGTTAATCTGATGGTATGGGATTCCATGAAGGAAGTGAGGCAATCTATTCAGCGTATTCGGGAGGCAATGAGATATGTGAGGCAATCTCCTGCTAGATTGCAAAGATTTAGAAAACGTGGTGAGAAAGAGAAGATAGAGAGTAATGCTATGTTGTCTCTTGATGTAAGCACTAGATGGAATTCTACATATCTGATGTTGAACATTGCTCAGAAGTTTGAGAGAGCATTTGAGAGATATGCTGATAAGGATCCATTCTTAGGTTAGAACTTGGTTTTGATCCTGGAATGCTAGTTGAAGAGGATTGGAATGTTGTGAGATGGTTGGTGACCTTCTTAGAGTGCTTTTATTTAGTGACCAATCAGATTTTAGGCACATCATATGTCACTGCCAACAAGTTCTTTTTTGAGATCGGAGGACTTCAAACCTGCTTGAACCAAATGACAAAGACAGTGATCTTGAGTTCAGATTAATGGCTGAGAGGATGAAAACTAAGTTTGACAAGTATTAGGGAATATTGATAAGATAAACAAGTTGATATATATTGCAATTCTTTTTGATCTTAGACACAAGATGGTCAGTTTGGCATTAGCTCTCCAGAGAATATATGGTGAAGAAAAAGCCAATGATTTGGTGCATCTGATAAAGGAAGCTGTATTTAGTTGTTTGAGGAGTATAAGGAAATGCTTGCTTCAGCCACTGGACATTGTAGTGGAAGTGGTGGGAGTGGAGTGGTGGCTTCCAACTCTTCATCTCATGGAGAAAATGAATTTGATCTAGAAAAGATGATGTCATAGCAGTTGAAGTAGCAAAAGATTTCCAATACTGAAGAAAGTGCATTTATTAAGAATAACCTTGAGAGGTATTTAAATGAAGTACTTGAAGATGATAGTGATCCGAACTTTAATTAGTTGTCTTGATGGAAGATCAATAGTGTGAGATTTACCATCTTCTCTTATACTTAGCACGTGATGTGTTAACAATACCAATTTCTACAGTTGTTTCAAAGTCTGCATTTAGCACTGGAGGACGTATCCTTGATCAATTCGAAAATTCTTTAACTCTTAAGATATTTCTCTAGTTAAGTAATTTACTTTTAGTTCTACTTGACTACTGATAAATTTATATAATTGCTTGTTGTTTCTATCTCCGTTTAGAAAATCATATATTTTATATAGATTTTCTAGTATTCTTAAATTATTTTTTTATTTTATAAAATAAAGTAGTTCAAGTTGTCATACGTGCACAAGATTGGATGCGAACCACCCTACACATAATTAATGTTGAAAAAGATTTGAAAGTACTTGACAAAGTTGAAAAAGATATTATGTTGCTTCTTTGTAACCAATAATTATAGAATTTTTTGTTACTTAGTTATTTCTATTAATATTTATTTTTATTCTCATACTAATTTTATATTGTTTAATTTAAAATCTATAGGCTTTGAGAAGAATGGTACGGAGGATGTTGTTATTGATGTTCCTAGAATAATAGCTTAAAGAAGATAACCTCATTGCTCCTTTAATTATCTATTTTTAAATTATTTATTATTAGATTTCAAGTAAAAATTATTAAATTATCTACACCTATCATTAATATATATTCTTTTTTTCATTGTTTAGTTGATCCTTATCGTGCCGTTATTCGTTTTGAAGATTCAAGATAAGATATCCATTCATCATGTTGTGCCAAATCTAGAGTAAATCTTGTCTCTCTACCTTGATAAATGATTACTAACTCTTATTTAAATTATATTATTTATCATATTGAGAACTTGTTGGTTATATAGATAAATAATTAGATATTTAGATTTGGTCTATTGTTATAATTTATTATGATACTTGATTACTTATTTTTATTATAGATGATATGGTTTTTGGTACGTTATATTTTACTTATTATCAATTTATCATTTAGCAATTATCAATATATCATTATTTATCAATTGTTGATTTTTAATGTAAAAAATTACTAATCAACGAATTCAACAAATTATGAATTTAATTAAATATAATATAACAAACTAACAATGAATCGATAATAATTATTTGAATCTGGTATCCAAAATAGATAATTAAAATAAAAAAATATAAAAAAATCAAATAATCGAATCGATCCAAATCAAAATTTTCGATTCGGTTTCGGTTCGATTCCTCTCTTATTCGAGTCAGTTTTCGATTTTTATTTTTTGTTATTCGATTTTCGGATCAGATTAGGTCGGATCGAGTGGGATCAGATCGATTAAAACTGAATGAAAATTATATATATATATATTATTCAGAATATTATATATCCTTAAAAAATTATTTATATTCATAAAAATTATATGAAGATATATAAAGTCAAAAAAATATATATTATTTTTTCTTATTTATAAAAAATAATATTTTATTAAAAATTAAAAAATTAAATAATATTAAATATATATCATATTATTAATCATACTATATGACCCAAGATGATTGAATGGTATGTATTTTTTAAGCCGGAGGACGGTGCACAAAGAAATTCTCTTTCTAGATCCAGCCACAGAGTAGTAAACTGACAACCAAGAAGCAGTGGCAACTTGGTAATTTCAGGGCAGTCGTGGAGGTGATATAAATGCTTCTACCTTGTGCTCGGCAACTCTCTATTGGGATTTGGGGTTTTGCCTAGGGTTTTCATTCAGCGGCGCCCTCTCCGTTTCACCTCCGATCGCATTGCGATGACCGCCCAGACGCAAGAGGAGCTCCTCGCTGCTCACCTCGAGCAGCAGAAGATTGATGTAAGCCTCTTCACTTCGTCTCCGTTCATCTCTCCTCTTCACCCTCCTCGATCTGAATCAGTTATTTCTTCTATTTCTCCTCTCTTTTGCTTTTGGTGCTGAATATTTGTAAGATCTAATCTCTGCAGCCTTAAAATCCAATCTCTGGCCCTTTTCTTCTGAAAATCTGATCTTTGCTCCGATCTCTTCTATTATTGCTGGGAATGTTGAAGTTTTGCTAGAATTTTAATTTGGAAATATGCCTTTTATATGTCGCTCAAGATCTCCCTTGACGCATAATATAAGCTTGCTGTCACCTAATTTGCAATTTTTTCTAATAGATAGAATGATGATATATGCACCTCAAGCAAATTGAGATCATGTCCAATCATTAAATAAATTAATAAAAGTAGGAGCTTTGGACAAAGCAGTATCGGAAGAGACATAGAACCGTATTATCTCGCTCTAAGTACTTTGAGTTAGAAGTGGATGTGGAAGAAGAACGGAGATGTCTGCATATGACAATGTTAAATGTCAAAATTAACATGATCCACTTATTTGATGGTTCGGTTTACTCCATTATAAATTAAAGTGCGGCCAGTTTTTGGGATTGGTTCGTATAGGAAGAGGAATTCCCTGGGAGTTTTGCAGGAAATTGCTACGGTATAGCCTGTTGAGAATTGCCTAATATATATGAAGTGAACTTGTTGTTGGTATCTCAGAGAAAATAACCGTAAATGGTTTAAATGTTAAACACAATTATGCGGAGTTTTGTACTTTGCAGCAGTAGTTTTAGGTGTCATGCTAAATTGGAGCTTTGAAGCATCAGGGAATAGAGAGTAAAATTTCGAACACATGCATGCCATCAATGTGGTGTCTCAGATCTTCCGACGTAATACAAGACAAATTTGCTTCTTGATCTTTTGTAAAAATAAATTTTAGTTATCAGGTTATTGTTGAAATCTCCATACTATAATTGGTAATTTCATACGAAATGTTTCTGGAACATAATCATAAATGGTATAAGATTGTCTTCCTTTCTCTTTTTTTCAAAAAAATTATCATCATAATTGCAAACAGATCTTGGTCAGATAAGTGGAAGTGAGTCAATTGCACGAGTGGAATCATATCATCCTTTGATTGCGAGGATTCCTTTAATGATCAAATGGTTCTAAAGTTTTGGGAACTAGAGATATTGATGATAATATGCCAATTTATTTTTCGTGTCTACACATCCGCTGGCAGTTCTCCTAGTTTAGTAAAAGAGAGCTAGTAGCTATACAAATAATACATTTTTGAGAATAGCTTCTTGGTTATTTTATTGAATGATCCAAGGCAATAAAAGGATTAGAGGCACAGTAAAATTTTTGGTCTTAATGTTGCTCCCTTTGACTTGTCCTACTGGATGGTTTGTTTTCTGGATGCATGTTCACTTTTCTTTAATTGTAGAAATTCATCTAAGGAATTCACTTGCTTATATAAATTTGCAAGAAATTGCTTTATGGGAAATGCATCACAAAAGCAAACAGAATGAAGATAAGCCATTTCCATGTAGGAAGCATTAAACCTTGCAGTGTCAGGCTGGTGGAATTGTGGAAGTGTACTTTGAAGCAATCCCCAAACATCTGAACCAATAGTTTCTCCAGTTAAAAAGCAAGAACAAACATGATAGTGCTTCCTTGACATTCTTTAATTTTGTCATCTTTATATATGATATCTCACATGGTGCTTCTCTTGGGGAACTAATTTGATAGTGGTCAGAAGAGTGATGAAGATTAATGTTTACCTCTTGATATTCACCCTCTGCTCCTTCCTCTCTGTTGATAACTTAGTAAACCATGCATAGCCATGTTAATATGCACAACTCGATGCATGATGCCATGCATGTCTTAGCATCCCAGGATCCTATGTATTATGAAAGAGAGGACACATTCATTGTATTCCCTACATATATTGACATGAATATGCTCATTATTGTTGTATTCAAATTTCTTTCAGCTAGAGCGATGTCAAAGATATTGTCTCTATTCTCCTCTCATTTTTTATTGAGTTTTATATACTTTCGTGTAGTCAAGTTTTATATGACTTCTCTATATATGACTTCTCGGTATAGTATGATGAGCCTGTGGTTGAAGATGAGGATGACGATGAAGATGATGAGGATGACGATGACAAAGATGAGGATGATGCCGAAGGTAACTCAAACCTTTTCCTGTATACCTCACTCTTGAAACTTTTCCATTTAATTTACCAGAAACCCATAAACCCAAGCTTGAAGTAGGAAAAAGCTCATAGAAATTATACATTTCACAGTAGTATTTCAGTTTTGAAGCGTTGAAAAATGATATCACTTCAACAGCTTAGTGACCTATTCATTTGCTTAGTTGAAGAAAATAGTGCCTTGAAAATTGTGTAGTCTATGAGTGAAGAGCTTCATTCATTTTGAAATTAAATGAGAAATTAACAGTCTTCTTCATTGTTGGATATCTTAATCATGGCACCTCAAGACGCCAACAATAAGACCCACCCATTTCCCTTGGAAGTGCTTCATATAACATATTTTTAGTTGCACTTTACCAACATATATTTGCTTCCTTTTGCATGCACCTGTTGGACCTTTTTGTATGCTATTTAAATACATTTCTGTTAATGGGTTTGATGAAATAGCTCAAAATAACTGAATGGAAAAGAAGGCAACTAGGAAGTCGAGGCCAGGCTTTCTATGGGTTAGCATTAGTTGCAATGCGGGGTTTTGATGGATGATTTTGAGTGTGTAAGGTGATGTTATATTGGACAAAATCCTAATCAGATATGTAATCATTTTTGATATCGTGGAGAAAAATTTAGAGGAACAGGGAACAAAGTTGGATAGATCTGGAGGTCTCTGGCAGGGGAAAAGGAGCAACAGAAAGGTTAAGTTGTATTATTAACTATATTATTTGAAAATTCCTCATTCTAAAATTTTGTAGTTGGCACCTCCTCCCCATCAGGGAATAGCTAGTCTGCAAGTATACTTAGTCTGTGTGAGACTCCTTATTGGAAAGAAATAGAAAAGATAAGAATATTTCAAATTTCATTCAAAACTTCATGGCATATTCAAAAGAAAGGAAGACAAAAAAAACAAACTGGCCAGCCTCCATCCCCAACAATTTTTCTTTAAGATGGGGGAATGACTCCTAAGTTCCTAATATGCATCTGCAGGCCCTAAATAGCCTGTTTTATGTGCTAAACTTCCCTCGCACAACCATCTCCCAACTTTTCTCATGCATGCATGCGGTGATGCTGCACTTGTGCAGAGATGCAGCCCGGTTGCAAACTTTTTCTTTTATACACTTCTGGCCAAATGATTAGCTACTGCATAACCTGTTTGCTGCTTTGTACTTGATGTTATGATGTCATGATTTCTATGACAATGTATCCAAGATGCCTTAGTTGTCTACCAGCTTCGCTTGTCCTTAATTCTGGCTTATAGACAGTTGATGTTTTACTGATTATCAACAAATTTGCAGGACAAGCCGGCGATGCTAGTGGAAGATCAAAGCAGAGCAGAAGTGAGAAGAAGAGCCGTAAAGCCATGTTGAAGCTTGGGATGAAACCTATTCCTGGTGTCAGTCGTGTCACCGTTAAGAAAAGCAAGAATGTGAACTTCCCAATCCCCAGCTTATCATTATTGCTTGCATCATTTATTTGCAGAATCTGTGTATAATTTGACTTCTTGTTTTTTAACTTTCAGATATTATTTGTCATTTCAAAGCCAGATGTTTTAAAAGTCCGACCTCGGACACCTATGTTATATTTGGGAGGCAAAGATTGAGGACCTGAGCTCTCAGCTGCAGACCCAGGCTGCTGAACAGTTTAAGGCACCTGATCTGAGCCACGTGATTTCGAAGCCTGAGACATCTGCCATGGCCCAGGATGACGAAGAAGTTGATGAGACCGGGGTTGAGCCTAAGGACATCGAGCTGGTTATGACACAGGCTGGAGTTTCAAGGTCCAAGGCTGTCAAAGCACTCAAAGCTGCAGATGGGGACATCGTTACTGCAATCATGGAGTTAACTAACTGATGCGGGATCTCTGGAGAGTTGTTTGTTGTTCAATAGCGACTAGATTTTGCTTTTGTGTTTCTTGTGTGGTCTGAAGGCTGAATCCTTGCCTGTCTTTGCTGCTTAACCAGTTAGTCGCACGGACAATTGCGTTGTATTAGTGGTAATGGTGCTTTACCTTGAATTTTTGCGGCTATATACATACCAGTGTTTGGCCTGCTATCAGGTGTTGCAGCATGAGATGACAAATTTCTGTATAAAGATCAGAGCCAGGATCTTGGTAGGCTGGTATTGGTGAAAACAGAAGTGATTATTTTTCTTCCTATGTTATGGAAAGGGTTTAACAATACCAGATTGCATTCGTGACACCAATCAAGGTTTCAGTGTCTGGATTAATTGAAGTGGCTGGTTTCTATTTGTAGCTTCTATTTTGCTTCAAAAGTGTGATCCTAGAGATTCTGTGGAGCGCCAAATCAGTACAAGTATTTGCAGTTGTCACTATTTCTTTTTTGTTTTTGTTTTTTAGTTCTTTTGTTCTTCTTTTTTTTCTTGTTTTGGCAATGTTAGCAAGCAATTCCCACGTAACCAGGATTCACGTTTTAGTGATAGCTCACCTGGTTTTCAGTCATCAAATAAGATGGTGTAATTTTATAACTTGTGTCATAGTCCAACAGTTTGCTGGAAAATGGAGTTAGCCCTCTCCCAACCAGGCCTAATGCGCTGACGGGCATATGGTAATCAGATACCCTCGTGCTTACGATGACTCATTCTCGCCTCGTGGCTTTTATTTATGAACAGAGTTTCTTGACGTGCCTCAAATTCAACCTCCAGTTTGTGGCTAGGCTGTTCGATGGTAGGGCTCGTCATTTTTAGAGAGTACAGATCTTTAGAAGCAAAGGCTGCCTGTAGAAAGGATGGCCGATGCAAGCTTGTCCCAAGGTTGATGGAATGTTCTTAACGAAGTATTTGGGGCCTTTCCTTTCTTGTCATTTACCATTCTAAATCTTTCTTCATTTCATATAACTCAAAACAACTTTTGTCCATGGCAGGGTCTGGTCTGAGTTCTTCGGTACAACCACCAAGAGACATAAAGTTGACTGCATCTCATCATGGATTTTAAATAATTTACCCGCAAGTCTCCTCTGGGCATGTATTTCTGCTTGAATTATCCCACAATTTTCCTCTGGACCATTTAACTTGTGCTTGACTCATAACCAGAAGTCCTTCACATCACTTGATCTCCATGTCAATCATATCAATGCTGCAACCTACCCTTCGGCAATTACGTCGACATAACATGATGCAAAACTTGAGAAACCATGGAGAAAAGAATACCAGCAACTTTCCTCAAAATCTTTACAAGCATGTGGTGCAAGCAGCAGTAGCATCAAGAACAAAGGTCATTCATCAAAAAAAAGGAACCAAGATCTGCATGCTGTCATATAAATTCCTAGATAAACTGGTTGAAATTGTCTGAAGAGCCATCATAACATCCAACTTAACTACAGTAAAAGAGTAACAGGTAGAGAACAGACTGTTGTACAGTGTAATGGATCCAAAGTGTACCTTTACTGAAGCATCACAGGTAATGGTAATGAATTCACACAATCGAGCAGCTGAGACTACAAAATAAGCTGGTTCTTAGAAAATTGGAAGTGGCTCTGTAACCAAACGAAAAAAGGAATAGAAAATTGGAAGTGGCTAAGGGCTGTTTGGCATCACTTTCGGTTTCTTGTTTTTTGTTTTCATTTCTGAAGATACAGAAACCTAGGCTGGAAGATAACCTGTTTACTTTTGACTTTTTGAAAATTCTTTTCAAAATCCCAAGTGACTAGGAAACCTGAAAGTAATGTCAAACAGAATCTAAATTATCACTTTACAGCTTTATTTGACAAATCAGTATCAATGACAATGCTCCTTGAATTCCTAATATGCAAGCTTCCAGAAACCTCCCCCACTGCCTCATCAACTATGCCCCATGGAGATTTTACAGAACATCATTACTAATGAAGGGGAGATTAATGAAGTCCTGAATTTTCTGCAGAAAGCCAACTTTTCTATAGCTGTCATAACCATGCACCTTCATGAATGAATGAACAGATGGATGGATGGATAAGAACAAATATCACCTTCGTTTTCCATCATATTCTCTGCTGAAAGGAAAGACAAAGCCGACAGAGTCCTCAGATGGGGAAATCAACAATTAAGAGGTCAGATAACACCATCCTCATTGATCCAACTTAGGTTGGTATGCACACAGAAAGACCTTACTACATGTGCTTCAGTTTGAAAGCCACCCTGTTCTCTATGGATCGATGGCCCCGACCAAGATCAATGAGACCTTGCTGTGGATGGAGTTGCCCGATAATATGACTTACTCTTTATGGCTCCGTTGCTGGATGGTCGGATATAATTCCGGGCTGTCTTTGATTCCTTTTAAACAAAAGGAAAAATAGCTCCAGTCAATGGAAGAAAGCAAACACTTAACCTGCCATTTAACCATTTCTAGAAACACTTTGACAGTATGTCCACCAAGATTGTAACAGAAATAACTCCACCAAGCCTTGCCATGCAAATCCAAGCCCCTCTAACTTTAGAAAATCATGAAGCCATTTGTTCATACGGTAAGTTTCATTTGGAACCAAAGGAAGGGTACCACTCCCAAGTTTGTTACTCAAGGAAACTTATATCTTGAAATACAAAAGACAAAAAAAAAGGCACAGCAAATGGCTGGCCAATGCCGGATAGGGAGTTTATTATCTAATAGTCCAGCTGTTGCTCAAAGTAGGTCCCATTTTCCTGTCAGCTCAAAGAAATCATAATCTAAAAGACATGCTTGAACTCAGTGTTAAGGTTTTACATCCTGATAGGATAGGGGGCATCGCAGTTGTCCCATCCTGTTCCTATGAAAAAAGGGGATAGAGGCGGGTTTGGGACACTGAAACCCATCCATGCAGCAAGAGAAAAAGAAAGAAGAAAGAAGAAAGGGAAGGAAAGATGAAAAAAGAAAAAAATGAAAGGAAAGAAGAAGAAAATGAAAAAAAAAAGAAGAAAGGAATGGAGAAGAAAAAGAAAGAAAAAAGAAAGAAAAGAAATAGAAGGAAGAGGAAAAGAAAGAAAAGAAGAAGAAAAAAAAGAAAGAAAAAGAGGAGAAAGATAGCGGATATCTATCAGGATGTATGACCGGAACTGCCGTCGAGATGGAACAAAATAATGGGATATCTCATTCCATGGAGAAACTAGGACATCTTTGTACCACGGGATATATAACCTTGCTCGGTGTCATGGGATCACATTTCATACCATAGAAGAATAACGAAGAAGAAAGCTACTAACAGAGATTTGACACTCTGGAGATGTTTAAATGAAAGCCTTTTGAACATACACAAAGAAAGCATCAAGTTCCTTAGATGATCAATAAGCAATAAGTTAAAGATACACATAATCATTTCATGAAGTTCGGTTATAGTGAACTGGCCAGTTTTAAGTATTTTAAAACAAAATGGATCTATAAAAATTGAGCCACAGATTTTAAAACCATACATTCTTTAAGAATAACAATCTCTCCTCTTAGATCGTCCTTAAAACCTGCCTCCACTGCCCCTTCAACTCTCACATGCCACTAGTGCAATCCACACGCTCAAGTTCTGTCAGCCATGCTTTCATATTTTTGAAGGGTCATGGAAGTCAACTAAGACTGTGGCAATCAACATCAAGAGCCAATTTCCCTTTTAGGATACTAAGGCCAACATCAAACTTGCTTTGTTGTCACAACAATTGATGAAGAAGATTTTTAACACCAAGAAGAAACTATTGTTGGCCTCAAGGAAGAATTGTGTGCTGAAATGTTCTGTTCTAATCATCAAACAAAATATGCAGGAACAATGAGTGTGTAGATACTTTTCAAAAGATCCAAGAACTCGAGCAATGGATAGACACATCGAAGGATGTCACCGTGCCATCAATATATTTATGAACCACAGAGTTTGCAAATCTCACTAGCAATTGGTACTTGCAGATAAAATAATGTTGAGTGAGGGAGATGAAAATAGGGATTTATGCTAGATTACAATTATGATGGCTCTGTATAAATGAGATATCAACCAGAAAATTAGTCAGTTAGGGGATGTAAAAAGTAACATTAATGGAACAACTAAAAAACAATTGTAATTTCACTGAAGCTCGACAGCCAAAAAAACCCAACGTAGCAATCATTGTTATCTCAGACCTATCATATGAAAGAAGGTACTGCTAGCCCAAGAAATCAATAGAAGGTGTAGGGTGGTCGGATATGATATGCGCCTTTTGGCATGTTACGGGTTTTTTGCACATTATATCTGGGAAGAATTTTAGAACATCACATGAGATGGCTCAACAGAATGATGGCTAAATGACAACAACCATCATGCATTGTCCCAACTACATGGATTGGCTTCACATCGCCTTATTTTACATGCAAGCTTTCCCAAATTCTTCCTCAAAACCTTCATCCATGTTAAACAGTACATGTTCCTCTCCTCTCAAGACCTTCAAATGTATGAGCTGAATCCATCATCATTCATTACTTTGTATACAGTTCCCTTAAACACTCATTTCTCACTCAATTCTTCTTCATTTTGCCACAGATCCATCTTATCATTTGCCACAGTCGTCAAACTCACTTGGACCCTCTTACCTCCAACATTCTAAACAAGAAACTTGGTCCTTATTGTTCTATAAATTCTTCCTCATGCTGGAAGGATACCATCAGTCACATAACACCACAAAATCACCGCTCCAGTTAATCCAAGCAACCTTAATTTATCAGCAAATGTCTTCATATATCATTAATAAATAGGGTCACTGTGTAGAGATGATAGTTCTTACTTGGATGTAAACATAGGAAGGCCAGTTTTAGAAATGGTTCAATGAAGCTTACAAGTTGCACCATTGAAAAAGAGGAGAGGCAATATTATGACAATAAGGCATGTGCAATGAAGGAGAAAATAAAGCTCCTCCTATATACCGAAATTTGAAGTTTCATATGAGGGTCAGATGTAGGAGGCAACCTTAAAAAAATATTAACAAAATTGTGAGGAATTGACACAGATTGTACTGGCAGGAAACTGGCTTTGATTTGGAAGAATATGATAAATAATGAAAGCTGAACACAAGGAGTTGGGTGAAGGCTTCATGTTTGTGGCATGGTTGCTGAAGTAAGGTAAACACCAGTCTTCTCACATTTTTGTCCAACAACTCAAATCGACCAAGTGACCATCAAAATAGACCATGACAGTTGTCTTTTTTTAACTAGAAAGTGAGCATTTAGGATAAATTAAGCTCTTACATTGGCCTCAAAATACAAATACATATTACACATCAAGTTAAGGGATATTGCATAGATATAAGCCTTGCAAAGCAAATAAAAAAAATGATGTGGAAGAAACACTATATACAAATGCATTTGGAATCATTATATATGAAGAAGATATATGAGAATTAAACATATTCCCCAGATGTGTTGACTATGATGCAAAAAAAACCAAAACAATAACTAGTAGTGAAGAGAGTAATGAACTAAAGAATCTTGGTTTTGAATAGCATAGGGGAAAGCCATTACCGGTCAAACAAATCAAAGAATAAGAGCAACTTTGACAAGCGCTTATGGAAGAATAAGAACCATAGGTGTTATATGTAGGTAGCAAAATTCAAAATGCCACCTTGAATGTAGTGTTAGATCCAAGGTTTTAAGTTCCAACAGGCCGAAGGGCATCCTGTCCTATTACTACAAGAAAATAGGACTGGGATGTGGTCAGGACTCCAAAAACCATCCATGTGGGAGAGAAGAAGAAAGAGGAAAGCAAGAAAGAAAGGAAAGATGAAGAAAGGAAAAAGTGAAAGGGAACTAGGGAAGATAAAGAAAGAAAAAGTGAAAGGGAAGAAGAAAAAGAAGAAAAAGGAATATGGAAGGGAGAAGAAAAAGAAAGAAAGGGAGAAGAAAGAGAAAGAAGAAGAAAAATGAAAAAGCAAATAAAGGAAGGGATAGAGAAAATAAAAAAAAAAGAAAAGGAAAGAAAAGAAGTAGAAGAAAAGAAAGGAAGAAAAGAAGACAGAAATAAAGAACGAAAGA
Source organism: Elaeis oleifera (assembly GCA_000441515.1). Lineage (NCBI taxonomy): Eukaryota > Viridiplantae > Streptophyta > Magnoliopsida > Arecales > Arecaceae > Elaeis > Elaeis oleifera. Next base: position 915,415 of record KE504841.1, read on the forward strand.
AAGGAAGGTATGAGAGACAAACGTAGAATATCTAATGGGGTGCATGACTGGAACTACTGCCAGGACAGAGAGGGACAGCGGGGCATCCCCTTCCATGGAGAATTGGTACGACTCCGTCCCATGGGACCTTGGTTAGATCATCTGATAAAGAATTAGAATGTTCATGAGTTATGTCAAAATAACAACAATACGACAAGTCATTTTCACATAACACCCATTTAACTAGAATTTATGGAGTCTCATATGAATTGCACTTTATACCTATAAGGCAACCGCCAGCCCAGTGATCATGAAGAAGAAATGTTATAGCAAGTATAGTAGCATGTAAAATTCAAGTGAGCTACTGAAGCAGTAAATTACAAGTACTATCTCACCAAACCAAGAATCCATCAAGGCAGTAGTTTGGATGGTTGTCACTATTCAAAAGTTGCAGACTTGTAATTTGTCTAAATAAACCACAACCAACAAATGGCTAGACATTAAATCAATGTCACTAGCAAAACCAACATGAGTTGATCACCTGCATATAAAACAGATATAGCCACCAACAGGAAGCCATCACAACATCAAGAAGCATTTTGAGCTCTCTTTCTGCATGTAAACATTACAATGCAGCATTCAAAAACCCGCAATTACCACTCAGGCAGAATTACATTAAACTACATAATAGCACATCATGGTTTGGGAAAGAATGAAAGCAGATGTAGCAATAAGTAAATAGGACCATTTACATGTAAACAAAGGACTACATCAACACAAGATTTTCCTTGTTTGATCAACCTTAGCTATGGATTTGTAATTCTAAGTTCTGAAAATGTTTCCACACCACCATGCATATGGGGAAGTTCTAGCGGGACAATCGAAATAAACTATCATTTAAGAAGTAGGATATGCCACAGAACTAAAAAGGCTACGGATATAACTTTGGTAGCCAAAAGACTATCTGGAATAACTCATCTAGTTAGTATATACATGGATAGCAGCAGAAGTGCACCCACCTAATCATCCTAATGAGATCTAGAATTTGAGTTTGAAGAGCGAAAAGGCCACCTAAATGAAAACCAGCTCCTCCAGCGTTGACGTTCCCTGTTATTTCCATTGCTACTCGAGCTTTGGGTGCTTGATCTCGAATGCATGTAACTACCGGAGCTCTGTGGTGCCAGCTCATGGCGACAAACTGGACAGGAATTATGCTGTTCCAACCAGGGAATGATGCAGTCTGAGTGATATATATGTTTACATGGCATCTCTCGTGCCTCAGTACCCAGCTCAAATTTCTCTTTACAAACAGGACAATGTGAGTCTCCATGCAGGTGCCTCTGGTTGATCTTCAATGTGGGCATAGCCTCAATTGCTGATGGTAATGCTGGTGCTGGTCCATGTCTATCATTTTGTGTCAGCTGTTCAATTAGATCTTCTAGTCCTGGGCCAACAAATAGTCTGCCATGTTGGCTCGTCGCATATGAACACCACGCCGCCCATTGATGAAGACCTCAAAGCCATTGTTGTCAGACAAATGAACAGGAAGCTGGCCCCTGAAGACGAACCAAGGACCAGGGCCAAATTCCACCCCAAAGTCTGAGAACATATTGGGTCTACCTCGGACATCAAACTCACGGTTCGCTCCCATCATCCCCTGATTCATCATGGCAGAGATTGCCTGCATGATCCTATAATGTGGGTCACTATCCATATCAGCACCCATGCCAACAAAATGGCTCACAAGATCGTCTGTCTCATCAAGCTCCGAAACAAAACCTGTATCACAGTTGGGGCAGATCATTTCCTGCTCCCGAGGCTGGATTCTACACCTGCATCGGTAACACCAATGCACATGACTTCTGCTCGACATCTTCTACTCTCAGTTTGTTAAATGCTTGATGAATATGACCCAAAAGAAGAAACTGCAACCAAACAAGAACATGAAGAGAACTCACTTATTACTTAATTCAGATAAAAATTCTAGGAAAATCGAGGAATTTCATTAAAAGGTATAAAAAATGGAGGAAACATAATTCAGTACATGAATTCAATTGGACACGTACAGAACAAAACAATATGATGACAATAAACCAGCTAATGCTATCCGATTTCCTTAGCTACAAAGGCGAAACAATTCAGTACATGACTCCACTTGGACACCTGCAGCACACAACAATATGATGGCAGCAAACCAGATAACAATAGCTGGTTTTCTTAGTTATGAAGGCAAAATTTAGTTAACTATCAGACATCGTCTATCATGAACAAACTTAATAGAATTGGTCTGAACTTCTTACAGGATACTGCATGACCTAATGACACTAAAACTGGAAATTCTTCACCACATACTTAAAAAAAAGGAATAAAAGCCCAAAGTTTTCCGTATGATTTCACATCAATAAACAAAAAATAAATTTTTTCATCCAACACTTGAACGAAAGCGAACTTTGAGGTCTTCTCATAACCAATAACCCCCCCACCAACCCCCCCCCCCCCGCCCCCGCCCCCCCCAGAAAAAAAGGAAAACCCAGGGATGTTGAGAGGCAACAATTCCAACTCCAATATCTCAAATACTTGCAAATTTTGGGGACAAAAGTACACGGAAAGACTACATGTTGCTTTCTAACCGAGTACTTAAACTGAATCGAATTAAATTACTACCAATCTACCAAACACAATGATAACTTTTAACACAAATATGTCCATATATTCTGGTAATAATCCACTCAAATTCCCAAATAACCCTAATTCCAATAGCCCAATAGGCCTGACCAACACCTATCGCTACTCCATAGCTATTACTACAATATCATTATAAAAAAACATAGAAATCAATATGCCTGCACCAAAAATCGATCAAAAATCCCCAAAAAAAGGAGGAGCAAACAGATTCCTTTAAGCTGGCAGCGCGATTCCCACATAAAATACACGAAACAAAAAGGTAAAAAAAATCATCCAGTATTATACCTTGAGGAAGAGTAAGAGAAGAACAACCAAGCGGCGAAGAATCCCAAAACCATCCGAAGAAAGGCGAGCACGTTCCCAGGATTTTATCCACGGATTGACTTGTCGGAAGACGTCGACTTTCCTTGTTCCACGACGGCCGTGGGGAAACCAGATCAGCCGTTGATTTTACTAAGGACGGTGCGATTTAAATATCTGACGTGGACACAGTAAGCGGGTGGTGCGGTACACGCACCGAGATTCTCGGTCATGATGTTTCCACGAAAGTTAACAAAGCAATACGCATAGGAATTGCTATGCGGCATACAGATGAGCGGTAAATCCGGCTCTCGCATAGAAAATTATGGAGGGCATGGATTGGGTTGTCGACGGGTCCATAGCACGGAAGCGACTATCCATAGGAATTATTGGCTTGTGGGATGTAACCCGTCTGTGTCACAAGGTTGTGGAATTCTATCCCTTCTTTGATGGAGAAACCTGGTACAGCACACAGGAGAGAGAGAGAGAGAGAGAGAGAGAGAGAGAGAGAGAGCCATGTTAGTCCACTAGTGTGATCCGAAGCTTCTCTCTCTCACTCTTTTTTTTTTTTTTTTTTAATTTTCCCTTGTTGGCAGTTTTAGTTAGCTTTCTATCACGCTTGGTTGCATGGACAGTATTCTTCGCACGAAAGAAATATTCACCTCCCTACGCACAAATTTATTATTGATTTATATAATCATCATTTCGAAATCTATACACGTGAATGAGTAATAGAGTCCAAATTGCTTTGAGATCTATGCACGCTACAATCCAATGAATGCCATCGTGAAAGAGGATACAGCTATTCTTTCATACTAAGGGTACAACCCAAATCGTGATTGCATGGCCCTGGCATATTGTTTGGCTTCAATAAAAATACACGCCAATAGGATAAGAAAGAATACTGTATGCAAAAAAAAAAAAAAAAAAAAAAAAAAAAAAAAAAGAAAAGAAAGAAGTAAGTAGA
>KE504841.1:919365-934179 GCA_000441515.1 Elaeis oleifera
AAAAAAAGAAGAAGATGTGCAATAAAAGGTTTTGTTGCTGCGACGCTCTGGATGAAGATGAAAAGATCTGTCCAATATCAAGCTGGAGTTTAGTGGTGAAGTCCACTTGAAAATCTGCAAAGAAATCCGCAAACCAAAGGAAGATCCTCTAGTTTAGGACCCTTTGACGGTTAAGTTAACCAAAGCTCGAGAATAGATAGTGGAGAAAAGTAAAAGTAAAGAGAGTTGAATAGAGTGAGAAGGATGGGAGAACTCAAGTTCTTTTGAATAGAAGAATTGGAGAACTAAAAGTCTAGCAAAATTTTTACCTTCTAAGTCCAGTTCTAATTTACCTCTAGAGGATCTCTTTATTCTCTTTATATAGAGAGTTTGTTAGATCGTTGATGGAATTTGTTAGGCCATCGGCAACCACCTAATTTAGAGGATTTAGTTTGTTAGGCGGTTTTGAGTAACCATCTTAGTTTGTTAGCCATTGGTTATAATTAATTGACCAGCTGTAGAGAGATCGTAGGTTGTTCCATGTGAAGAATAATTAGTTTAAGAATTGTATTGTTGCTTTTGGGAGATCGATCAACATCCGATGTCCTCTCGATGCCAATCAGATGTAGATATGGGCGGATCATTTGAACATCAAATATGAGGTCGGTAATTATCGGACCGGTCCTGAAATAATACTTCACTTGCAGATCAATGTAGATCCTTTCTGGTATTGCTACATGGTAAGAGGTCGGTTAGAGGCACCAATAGGTTTTAACACAAATTGGCACTAATCATAGATAGATTCTCTTTTTCGATTGGTGCACTATATTTTTTATAATTTTTATTTGTTTAAACCCAGCTATTTAGATTACTTTTAGTCAAAGAAGATCGATTTATAAGCGCTTTGATACATTGCTTTTTTTTTTTTTTACATGGACAAAGGCAAGCAGTTTGTCTTACAGCAATAAAGACACATGTAATCTTCATATAATATGCAGAGCTTGGATAAATTATGGTTTGGTCCTTGAAGTGTATTGCATTTTTTAGATAATTCCTTAAGTTCAAAAAGCTAAAATTTGGTCATTGCATTTTCTGACCCATTTAAATGTGATCCTTTGCTCTAATTTTGGCCACTTCTGCTCATCGAAAATCCTAGTTGGTGATAACTGATACGTATATAGCGAAAATAGATATTTATATGATAAAAATCATCTAAATGGAGATGATGTGGCATATAGATATTGTTGTGGCATAATAAATAAAATTTTACTTTGATGATGTGTCATGAGTGATGATGTGGTATATAGATAATGATATGGTATATGGATAATAACAGATATATTGATGATGATGTGGTATGTTTGTGAAATTTTCTATCCAAAAATATCCAAATCATGGATTGCTCTTAGCATCGAGTTTATGAGGGTGAGATGGCCTACTATTGACAAGGATTTCTTCTTCCATCCTCCTAGCTTCTTCGCAATTTTCTCCAGAAGAAAGTTTCAATGCTCCTTGTTCAGAATCGAATAATGAAGTGGTATACCAAGATATTGGATGGGGAACTAAGTGACCTTGCACCCAAGCATCAGCGTGTAATTGTTGGTCTGATCATTGCTGATTCCTATCCCAATAAGTTGTGATTTTTGAAAGTCAATTTTAAGGCCAGTTAGAAGCTCAAAGGAATAGAGGATGAGCTTGAGCATGCTAATGTTGTTTCTAGAGGCTTCACAGAAGAACAATGTGTCATCTGCAAATTAGAAACTTTGTGCTTAATCTCAAGTGGCCCTATTCTAAGTATGAGTCCTACCAATTGTGCTCGTTCTAAATTAAATTCTTGTGAGTGTGTCAGCCACTAGGATGAAGAGTAGAGGAGACAACGGATTACATTGTTTAAGACCTCTTATATTTTAAAACCACTTACCTGACGCATTGTTGATAATGATGGCGAAGCTTATTATGATTAATAGCATGGAAATCCATTTAATCTACTGTCTACTTGTTGCTCAGATAGACAATCCAAGAGGAAAGATAAATTGAGTTTTCAAAATATTTACCATAAATATTTACTTCTTCAACTTATGTTATGCTTGTTATGCCTACATTCCAATATGGCTTTACATTTGATGGTATCTTCAAAGTGTTCTTCACCAATTCTAGTCTCTAGCCTACTAGCCCACAATTCGCTGTGTTTTGCTTACATCTAGGGTTGTGGCGGATAACTACTTCACCACTTGCTTGTTCCTTAAGAATCGTTACTTAAACATATGACATACCCCTATGAACTATCTGTAGGCATGTTAATTTCTGAAGACTTGAAGCTTATGATCATGGCTTTCATAGCAATAATCGCTTTTGGTTATAACTAGTCAAATTTTTAGCATGTTTCTTTCGCACCAAATAATACCAAGGTGCAGAAGAATCCTCTAACAGGGATTATTCTTAGAAGTCCTGAATGTATGATACGATGATGACAGATGTTACAACCGGTTGCCTAAAAATTTTTGGCAGAATACATGGACAAAATTTCCTACAATATCCGGCCTTGTTAGTCTTTATCAAAATATGATGATCCCTTTATTTCTTGCCCACTGAGTTATCCATGTATTTCGAAGTAAAGAAGCTACAAAATATGCAAGCTAGCTAAAATATGCCTAGTCGAAGGACATAATACATACATCTCCAACATCAATTTTGTTATTGGAACAAGAATTCATCATCTCTAAAGTGGGCGACAATCACAATAGATTTCATATTACTGGGGAAATTGAGCACATCTAAATGACTGCTGCCAAAAAGTCAGAGAATGAACAAAAATGCCTTATTCAATATGGTACAAAATAATCGTAACCAATTAAAGGCATGCCAGATAAAAATGCTTTCAAGAGTAGAATAGAAGATGCAAAATACGGCACAACTAAACTATATATTCAGCTGCCTCAAAAGATCAACCAAAACTGATTAATAAGAATCACTTTCTTAATTGGTAGGTGTTTGATTTTCCCCTCACAACCAACCACACGCAAAGAGAAACGAGAAAACATCATATATTTACATCACCTTTGCTTTGATCAGAGAGAATGAAATTTGCATCCCACCAGAGCAATTCCTAAGAGGTATACAACTATTCATACATCAACCTATTCTTGAGAGGTATACAACCATTTGTTATGGCCAACTCCCTGTCGCATATTGCCGGTGATGAGCACCTATAAAACAACATCCTTACAGATCGGAGTTGTGTCCGGCGGAGACCCTCCGATGCTTAAGTCAGAGAGAAAATTTGTGAACAGTAGATTTGAATGTTCAGAATAGCAGAGCTTTGGCTAAGAATATCTTACCGGTGCTATTCTCTTATCCTCTTTTTATAGATAATTCTGATGTAACCGTCGAGCACGTGGTCCCGCTTTTTATGGCGCTAAATTATTGAGCCATAATTATGGAGTTAGTGAGTCATTAATTTTCACTAATTGCCTTAACACATAGTTGATAACCGTTTACAACAGTTAAGATGTGTTGGACAGATAAACTGACTGTAGATTGGTGGGTAACAGTAAGTCGACAGAAGATTCGAATGACCATCGGCTGGTAACTCTGATATGCCGATAGTCTTCAATCGGAGGTTGATGAAGTCGCTTATTGTTGGTCGATAATAGCCGACTATAAGTTGGTTGACCGACTATTAGTCGGCGTAGCGTGCTTGTGCGATCGATGTAGATTCGGAGTCGGGGTCGGCTGACTTGTCCCAACAGTTGCCCCTCACTCCCAAATTCAAGGTGGCTTGATGTGTATTTCATCACGTGGCCTGTCACATTGGACGAAGGGAGTTGTCACATATCATCTCGAGCCCCGATTTGACTGTAAGTCACTTGAGTACGAGGGTTCTTCGACGGTTTTATCATTTCTAGGGCTGTAAAATCATTATTAAACTGTCATATTGACAGGACAATTTGGTATCGAATGTCAGTATCAGACATCGTTTCAGAAAGATAATTCGATACCGGACGATATGATTCTGACTAATAAATCTTAGCCACATGTTTGAATGACATTAGGTCGGAGCTGTTCATGCGGATGACGGTGACGTGGCACGATCAGGAGTAGGTGCGTCGAACCGTCCGATCAATGGTCGGCCTAGATGTTATCACGTGTCATCATCTGATGAGACTCCGATTTGATCGCTTTTATCCTGGCCGTTGGGGGATCCTATATATACAGGGTCGCTTTCGGCTAGCCTTTACTTTTCATTTTATCTTCTCTGCTGCAGAAACTCTGTCGGAGGATCGTCCCAATGCTCGAAGACTTCTTTCCTTGTCTTCTTCTTTGAGTTTCAGGTTAAGTCTTTTACCTTTCTTGAGTTGTCCTTTTTGACTTTTCTTCATCTTCTTCTCCCATGGTAGAGCATCCTCTTCTCGAGGTAGTCGGTCGGAGAATCCGACCGACGATTCTCCATCGGGTCTGGAACTAGAGGCTTCTTCACTTTCTGAACCAAACGTTGAGCGGCTCCAGAAGTAATATTGCATCTCGGAGCATTATCAACTCTTTGCATCTGATGTCGATGGTCGGGTGAACTCCACTCTTTCGGGCTAGGTGGCCTTTTATATTGAAGATCTTCGGGCAGATTTTGATTTTCGATTTCAAAGTTCATCCGGAATATTTTAGATTACTATGAACTTTATCCTGCCCAGCTGGCACCAAATTCAGTCTGGCTAATGATCAGCTTTGCTTTGTTGTGTCGGTTATTACCGATCGAACCTCATCCTTCCTCTTCCATGCTTTTTTTGTTCTTTGACTCCATCCCAAGGTCAAAGGTTGGTGGTTCTTCATCTCACGAAAAGACCTCTGTTTTATTATCGATCTTCCATCATCCATCCATGGATGGAAGAACCAATTCTTTTTTGCTTCTTCCTCACTTCCTTAGGGCTTCCTTCACGCTGGGGTGATCCAAGGACCGGCCACAATGATAATAACCGGGTGGAGGTCGGCGATCAAGAGAACTTCCATTGGTTAAAGGATATGGCGGTCCCGCCATGGAGAGAGCTTATGACCGAACAGGCTCTCCACGACGCCGACCTCAGTTCAGTCACCAACTTAGGTATAGTATAGTCGGTCATTTTTATTTTATTATTTTTTTGTTTGTTTCTGAATTATACTGACTTCATCATTCTGATTGCAGTCATGCAACCGAGGGCGTGAGTGTCGAGCATTGATATTCATCAACACGCTGCCAAGAAGAGGGCAGCATTCGAAGCTGGACCTTCCCAACCATCGAAGAAAGGTCGGGCATCTGTTTCTGCACCAACTAGGGAACCCGATGTACCATCCGTATCGATTTCTGAGCCAATTCTGATGCTGTCGGGCTTCCCAACATGCCATCAGCTGAAGGGGTGGCAAGTGAAGACGGAGCTGCCACAGCACCATTAACAGCTCCACCGAATGAGGTTCGGGCCGAGGTGGAAGCCGCGGTTAAACCCAAACAGTCAATGGCTGCGTCAGTTGCTCCCTAAGTGGGGCCTTCTCAGGCACAGTCGAGCTCCAATTTTCCCACGTTCTTCGATGCGAAATTGCCGACAAAAGATCGGGGGAACCCACTGGCAGTTTTGACAGAAGATGCAGCGTTGGTGGGTCACACGGTCCACTTTGACATCAGAGTGCCCGGAGATGAGTCGGCTTTGACCTATCCGACATTGGCCAGGTGGCTCATCCAAGCCGCTCTTCTCTTGACCGATCAGGAGAATCGAAGAAATCGGATAGTGGTCGAGATATTCTTATCCTTTTACCCGATGATACTTGAGGTAAGTTTCTCTTACTCTCTCTTTTCTTTTTTTTGTTCTGATCCGACCCATCTTCTGGTTAAAGTTGGTCCATGACATGTTCGATTTGAAAGTCGGCTATGTAAAGTTTGGCGACTTCCATCGGACATGGATGAATAAGGTGGCGACCGTCGATGCTGACAAGGTGGCTGCCCTCGAGCAACTTAGGTCGGTAGCCGAGCGGGAGGTCAAGCTTCGACAGAAAGTCTCCCATTTAGCTGACGACCTTCAATCTTCTGGAGTTGAGCTTGAGTTAGCTCGTCAAAATATTTTGGCTCTTGAGTCGCGGGTCAAGAGCAAGAAGCACTCTATCCACCGGCTTCGATGGAAAAGAGACGGATGTATTGCTGAACTCGAAGCCGAATGTGGACGACATCGGGCCAGCCTGAAAAGCTTGGCACTGGCCGAAGAGGAGTCGTCTTCCGCATGGGCCGATGCAGAATTGGCGAAGGCAGAAGGAGGCCTTGAGCTGGGCAATCGAGGATTTCAAGAATTTGAAAGAATTCAAAGAGGAGATCCTCGAAGGTGGGTTCGCCTCCTATTGTGTCGGGTATGAAGACGGCCGAGATCCGAGATACGGTCAAAAAATTATATCCAGATCTTGACTTAAGCAGCGTCATCCCTCCAGCGTCAGAAGATGGAACTGCTGAAGAAGAAGCCGCACCGACTCAAGCTGGAACACCGACCATACTAGAAGTTGTCCAAATCTCCGATGCTACATCGGGACGAAGAGATAAGGGTGACGATGAATCATGATCGGTGTAATCTTTTATTTACTCTTTGTAATCAAATACTTGTAATCGGATTTCGATCCAATTTTGTAATCTCTTTTAACAAAATATAAATTTTTTTCTTAAGTATAAACTCTTTATTTGTATGTCTGTAATGTAGAGTAATTATTTAGGTATCGAATATCAATCGATAAACTGAACGTTCGATAGTACTTGTAGGATCATTCGTTAGTCGTATATTCATTTGATGTACTTATAAGAATTAAGATAAACAGTAATAAGCCAAATACTCTGCATCCGACAATTAGTCGAATTTGTACATCAAGTCATTCGATAATCGGTGGCAAGTCGAATATCCTTCGACTGGCCATAGCTAAGTTGGTATAATTCCAATCCGACTTTGATCGCATTGACATAATATTCTGCTTAGTTAGGACTAAATCGGCATAATAGTCTTTCGACTATGATCGACTTTGACAGTAAAAATCCGAGATATATTCGGTACCGAGACACAGTCGGTATTATGGCTTTTACGGTGAAAGCCAAAGTATAGTCGATGCATCGATTTTTACAGTGAAAAATCGAAATATAGTCGATAGTTGATGAATTGACCGTCTATCTGTCGGTCTATTACCACTTCATAGTTGAATGAAACTTGTGATTCTGAAATCAATGTTTCATTCCGAATAGTGTATATACAGACAACTTTATTGATAATATGTCTTCAAGTCGTCGGCATTCCAGATTTGTGGAATAGTTATTCCGCATGATCATAGTCAAGTCGGCATTATTCTGTCGTAAAGAAATACTATCGTAGATTGTTCTGTTGATCCAAAATATGATCATAAACTGCTCTATTGTAGAAGAGTATAGTCATTATTTGGAAGAGCTTTTTGAATCGTCGATCGAGATCGATTCATCGTTTGGAGAAGCTTTTCAAATATCTGCCCTCTAGTTCTTTGGTCACTCGGAGATCATGTTGATTACTTCCGTCGTTGATCGATTGTTGATAGTCTCCTCAGTTTGTGGCTAAGGTTGTCGATCAGCAAGAGGTTGAGTCGGTTGATCCCTTCGAAACTTCTCGAGGTAGTCTCATTGGATCAGAGCTTCTATCTCGTCCCTGAGCTGGATGTACTATTCGATATCGTAAACGTGATCATAATGAAACCGATAATACTTCTTTCTGTCTCGGCTCCTTGATGGTGCTCTCATCGGTGGGGGTGTCATAAGTATTCTGCTCCTTTGATCTCTATCAAGATCTACGCACGAGGAGCAGTAAGAAAGTGTAGGAGTCATACCTGCTATAATTTGGCTTTAGACTCCATCGTCGAGGTGAAGCTCGCTTATTGATAGTCGGCCAATTTGATTCGGCTGGAGCTTCACTTTTCTTTTATTTCTTTTTCTGATCTTTTCTACTTGTTTGGCGTCGGTCAGAAGCAGCTTCATCTATATGGATGTACTTATACGCATGCTCCAAAAATTCAGCATAGGTCCGAGAGAGAGTTTTGTCAAGAGAATAAGTAAATTTGGATCCCCTCAGACTCCTCTTCATGGCCGATATAGCCATGTCTTCATTGAGGTCCCTGACCTCAAGCGTGGCTGTGTTGAAGTAAGCCACAAAGTCTTTTAATATTTCAGTCTCTCCTTGTTTGATTGAGAAGAAACTATCGGATGTTCGTGGCGACCTTCGGCTAGTGCTGAAGTGGGCCACAAAAGAATGCTTGAGCTACTCGAAAGAGTCGATGCTTCCCGATTGAAGCTCGAAATACTAGGCCCGAGCAGCTTTTCGAAGAGTTGCCAGAAAGTTGATGCATAAGAGAGCATCGGTTGCCCCCTGGATCATCATGAGAGCTTTATAGCTCTTCAGGTGGTCGATTGGGTCAGTGGAGCCGTCGTATTGCTCCATTTGTGGTATCTTGAACCGAGATGGGATCGGTTCATCCAAGATATGTTGAGAGAGAGGCTTGACAATGTGGAAGTCGTAGTCACCAGTGGACTTCTGACCTTCTACCTGAAGTCGGGCAAGTCGACTGTCAATTTCTTGAAACTTGTGTTCATAGTCGTCTAACCACTGTTGCTGGAAAACTCTGGGAGTGGAACCTCCGACGAGCTTGAAGAAGAAACAGAAGGTATCCGCGGCCATTTCTCCTTCCTAACATTGTGGAGATGGGAAGGAGAGGGGGAACGCCGCAAATGGTGGGTGGCATGGTGAGAGTGCCGAGAATGCGATTGTCTGTCTTGATGAGAGCGTCGAGACAGCCGCTCCGAGGAGGAGGAAGATGATCGTCGCAGAGGATGGTGGTTGTGCCTGGATGGCGTTGGCGGCTGTTGCTGCTGTTGGTTGTTGTTGTTGGAGGCTTTTGACTGCCTCCGTCAAAACATTCATCTGCTGCACAAGTGCAACGATCTGGACGTCTGTGGTGACCACAGGACGTGAGGAACTGGGCTCTGCTATCGGAGGTGGGGGAGGAGCATCTTTCCGATGAGAAGAGTTCCTCGCCAATCTAGTCGAGTGCTGGGCTCTAGTTTTGGCATGGTTGATTGTGGTTGTTCCTACCTAACGCATCAATCTGTTGCGGCCAACTCCTTATCGTCTATCGTCGGTGATGAGCACCTGCAAAACAACATCCTCATAGACCGGAGTTATGTCTGATGGAAATCCTCCGATGCTTAAGTCAGAGAGAAAATTGGTGAACAGTAGATTTGAATGTTCAGAATAGCAGAGGTCTGGCTCAGAAGTGTTTTATCGATGCTGTTTTCTTACCTTCTTTTTATAGATAATTCTGATGTAACCATCGAGTACGTGGTCCCGCTTTCTATGGCGCTAAATTATCGAACCATAATTATGGAGTTAGTGGATCATTAATTTTCACTAATTGCTGTGACACGTAGTTGATAACTATTTATAACGGTTAAATATGTTGGACAGATAAGTCGACTGTAGGTCGGTCGGTAACAGTAAGTCGGTAGAAGATCTGAATGACCATCGGCTGGTAATTCTGATATGCTGATAGTTTTAATCGGAGGTTGATGAAATCGCTTGTTATTGGTCGATAATAACCGACTGTCAGTCGGTTGACCGACTATTAGTCGGCATAGTATGCTTGTACGATCGATGCAGAGTCGAAGTCGGAGGTCGGCTGACTTGTCCCAACACCATTCATGCAGCAATCTATGTATACAAAAATATATATGAATAAGCCGTTTTAGGAGAGCGCTGTGTTAAAAGACTTGCCTCGCACCAGACAAAACAACGAGTTTTATTGCCTTCACCACAATCTTGAGTTAGGAAATGAAAAGTTGCTATGCCGTTAGTGAATGCAAATATAATTCGCATATCATGCTATATTTGCATCATCCTTAGCCTTTGACTTAGTTATATTATATTTGCCCAGCAAGCTGTAGATCCTAAGAGAACCTACCAATAGCTAAACCCACTGATACAGCACAAATGCCAAATCCCAAGTCCCACCCATATCTATCTTGGACCCATACAATATACATGGCTGATATGAATGAACCAAGGCTGCCAGAGAAAACCAATTGAACAAAGAGCATTTTTTTTCACTTTACGTATATACCCTCCTAAATATGTAAATTAAAAAATATTATTGTAAAATTACTATTTAGATATATATCTTTATAAATAAATATATATATTTTTGTATGTCTACCTATTAAGGATATTTCAGTTATTTAATTTGAAACTGCTAATTTTTTAATGACATTAGATGGTGTGGGTACATATAAAAAGAAAAGGAATAAAGAAGGATAAATATGCAAAATAAATATTTTTGAGGGTATATATGTAAATATTAATTATGGGAAGATATTTATGTAAAATCCAATATTTCAGAGAGTATACATAGAAAAATCCTAAAAATAATATAATTAGAATAGAGACCATTTCAATGGTTATAATACCATCATCTAAAACTATGGTTAGAATTCCTAAAGACAAATAATATTTCTGGCCTTGTAACACATGAATTCCTCCTGCCATATTGGTCAGGGCTCTGTTAGTTATTTGTGTTGATAATAAGATGCTAGGTATGAGTCCCAACCTCACTATTTCATACGCTCGATGACATCCCAATAAACATTGTTTATATCTTATAAAGAACTCCATAGTTTTTGTTAGATCAGTCGGGAGCTCACCCATAATTTTTGTTAGATCATCTTAGGGTGTGAGTCATTTGTGAGATCATCTTAGGGTGTGAGTCATTTGTGAGAGCCATTTTTCATCAACTAGAGAACTTCGGGTTGGGATCGAGATGACTGAGACTCTGATGTAGTTCAAGATTAAAGAGAAATGTTAGTTCTAGAATTGATTTTGATTATGTCAACGATGTTTGAGTATAAATTATGTTAACTAATGATGTGCTTGAGAGCAATTGTAAGTTTCCTCAAATGTGCTTAATCACTTTACTCAGAAGGCTATATTCTCAGAAAACTCAAATTCCCAGACTTAAATGCTTCAAGATTGGAAGCAAAGAAGTTTATGAATTTAAAAAAAATCTAGTCTAGATACATTTCTCAATAAGCACAAATTATATTTGAGAAGACAAATCTAACCTAGCAACAAATTGGATCAAGAAAACTATCTGAAACTTCTTGCGGCACACTTGGCGTGTAGGTGAGCCGACCTAGTATTAGTGGATAGGAAAGATAGAAATCTTGGTTACTCAGAACAGTCTCCTAAGCCAATTTAGTAATCAACATAGCCGACCAAGTCTGAAGCATTAGCTGACATGGTGAAGAGGAAAGCCGACTCAGTCTCAGAAGAAGATGAACACAGACAGTTTTATAAATTAGCAAATCTTCTGAGCCGATCTGGAAGATCAGTAAGCCGACCCAATATTGAGCCGGCTAAGATAAGATTTGAGTTGACCTAGTCTCAGGTAGACAGAGCAAAATAGAATATTAAATTTTTGATATCTGCTGATGAGCCGACTCAGAGGTTACTTAGCCAACCAGAGCTGAAGGTTAGTCGACTCAAAGATTGGGTTAGCCAACTCAGTGAATTTTGATAGAATAACAGTAGTTTTCTAGAATTTTCAAAACATGAAAAATATCATCCCAATGGCTATTTCTTATTTCTAATGGCTAGAGCATTAAATGAAGATATTTTTGAGCTAATAAATATGAAAGATTCACAGAGAGAACCAAAATTGTTAGAGTTTATCGAAAACTTTTGAAAGGAGAAGAGTTTATTGAAGAATATAGTGTGAGGAATCAAAAGAGAAATAGGAAGGAATTTAAGAGTGTCATAAATTTAGTCCTTCCTACATTCAATTAGATTAAAAGAGAGAAAGATATTTGTAGAAATCATGGGACAGATTGTGGGTCTAAAAGTACACCAACAAGAATATTACTGACAAACTCTGTAGCACCGTCAAGCTCATCAGAAAGTTTAATCAGTGCCAGAGGCATATCAACATCCAACACCAACCTTTGGCTAAGCTCATATCGATCTCCACACCCTAGCCATTTATCTAGTAGAGAATCGACATTCTCAGTCCCTTGCCATAGGCGATGGGATAGAAAAAGTTTCTCATTATCGCCATCAACTACTTTATCAAGTGGGTTGAGGCCGAGCCTCCAATGCAAATCATCAAGAAGAAAGTTCAAGACTTTATCTGTAAGTCAATCATTTGTCATTTCGGACTCTCCCGAGCTATCATCATTGATGATAGTGGTAATTTGATAATCCAAAGTTCAAAGATTTCTCCTTGGAGCTCTACATCAATGATGCAGATGTCATAGCCACCAGATATTTGGATCTGAGGGATAGGATCTGAAAGGGTACAAATTCGACTTGACAATCATTATATTTGCCAGGATACTGACTGATCTGAGGTATCCATGGTGCATTTGAGGTATACACTAAGCTATTTGAGGTATACACTGAGGTATCTGAGGTATACACTGAGCTATTCGAGGTATATGCTGAAGTATCCAAGGTATACCCGAGGTACCATCAATTTTTGTAGAATTTTGATATAGTCTCAGTAAAAAGATCATAACTTTGTCATCGGATGTCAGAATACCTCAGTTGATCCTATTCCATAAAGCTCTTTTCGAGCTCTATAAGACTAGCTGCTTCACCACCACTACAGATTTCAAAGCCTAATTCAATTATCTGATAAGCTATGGGAGCATGCAAGAGTCCTAATCCGAAATAGAGTCTGCATTTTGATTTATTTAGTATTTTATTTTTTTAATTTTTTTAGTTGAGTTAGGACTTTTACACTATAAATAAGGCTCTTAGTTATTATTATAATCAATTTTATTTAGAGATTATTGAATCAAAACCCATGAAAGAGAATTTTTTCTTCTTTCTCCATCTTTCTTATTTCGTGCATCTTCCATCCTTCTTTTCCAATGATCGTCGTGCTATAGGCTATGTCGGTTGGTATCAGAGCCCTTTTAGATCTATGAGTGTTGATTTTTCTCTGTAGTTCAGATGGCGGGTAGTGGTCGTAAGAAGGACCAACCTGCAAATCAAGCAGCAGTCCATGAAGAAATCATGCAACGAAAATGAGACCTGATGTTGGAGTGAAAAATTTAAGGAGACAAGTGGCGGATCTGATTGCGCATCTTATGCAGTTAGAAATCCGAGATGCGAGATTCGAGGTAGAATCTAATGATCGCAGATCAGAAGGAGAGTCTTCAGATTTGAAAATTCTTTTAATGGAGGTCTTCCCACATACCGACAAGAAGGTCGCAGAGAATTATTCCAGCGATCAACCCATTGGTTCGACTCTATCAGAGTAGACTTATCTGAATATTCAAGCAGTTTACAAATGGAGGTGTTCTTGATTGGTTGGATCAGATCGAGCGCATCTTCAAACATAAGGAGGTATCTAATGATAAAAGGTAAATTTATTGTCTTAAAATTGACAGGCCGAGCTTCTACATCATGGCAACAGTTGAAGAAAACTAGAGAGCGCAGAGGCAAATCGAAAATCCAAGATTGGAAGAAGATGAAGAAAGTGTTGAGGGAATAGTTTTACCTTTCAACTATATATCAATTTTTTGTAGCAACGCCTACAGAACCTACGACAAGGTCCTAGATCCGTGGATGATTATACAGAAGAGTTTTATCAACTCGTGACTAGGAACGATTTGATGAAGAGTGAGGAGCAGATGGTCACATGCTACCTTGGAGATCTACGACAGCAAATCCAAGATGTCTTGATGCTTCACATCATGTGGATAGTTAAAGAGGTGTATCAACGGTTGTTGTGGCGGAGGATCAACTGCAGCGCAAACCTATACCCAGATTTGATATGTCCCAATGAAGCAATCAAGCGACGAGAAATTAGGATGATATGTAGCACAATAGTACTAACCCTCCTGTTCATATTGCTGATACAAGATTCTCAAATCCAACTTCGGCTGGTTCATCAAATCTGTAGTGTTACAATTATGGTGAAATTGGATACACAAGAAATAATTGTAAAAGGCCTGTGTGATGTCTTGAAAAAAGTTATTGATTGAAGAAGGAGAACCATCTAAAGAAGAATAAGAGCATGTTTATGATGAAACGGATAACGAAGAGGATGACTCTTTACTATTTGGTGATAGCGGGGAGGTTCTAGTTATTCAAAAGAGTCTACTTGCTCTCAAAAGAAAAAAAAGAGGATTGAAGGCAGACCAATGTTTTTATACCTATTGCAACATTGAGAAGATCTGTAATTGTTGAAAATTATGTCCCAAAATCAATCATCAATCTGTTGACGGTTGAACTTATTGATGTAATTGTATATAAATTAATTAATAAATATTTATTTGATAATTTTTACATCATAAACTTGTATATTTCTATATCAAACTTCTGTATTATGATAAAAGTCCTTAGGACTATTTAAATCGATAAAGGAGGATTTATCGTTGAGTCTTTAAATGAGTTTGCGACCAAATGATATGCTATTACTAGAATGATAGACATATCAAGTGTAGGTCGTTGTGTGTCATATAGGTTGGTTGTCCTCTTAACCAAAAAGCGTAGAGATGCTGGTATGGCATGTAGGTAAAATGTAGGAGTACATTGTTAGATGTGTGCCCTAGATGCCAGATCGACTGACACATTCCTGTACAAATCTAAGGATAAATTTATAATTTTGACTATAAATGAATAAAAGGATTATTCTTCACATTGTGTACATTGTGTCTGTGATACATCCTTTGAGTTAGTAGGAATGTTAATTCATATTTTCAAGAGTTGAAAATTTAAGGCATGAATTTATATAACTAACTCATAAACAGCTCCTGACCATAGAATCATCACG
>KE504841.1:949499-983172 GCA_000441515.1 Elaeis oleifera
AGATCTATGACTCAATTAATTTATTTATTTGATCAGATTTAATTAAATTTATAGGGGTCTAATTAGATTAAAATCATCATATTTTATTTGGGTCTAATTGATTGGGTTTGAAAGAAATCCAATTGGTTAAATCCTAGAGTCCCAGATGAATGGGACTCTCTCACTTGCGCCACCCAAAGGATCTCATGCCTTTTCTCACCGCACAAAACCAGTTTATGCTTGAGAAAATTAGAAGCTAACCCTTCTTTTGTCACCCATTAAGGATAAGATTTGGTTGATTTTGAATTGAATTCAAAATAGTTTAAATTTCAACCTAAAATCCTATCCCTATCCTTCCATATGTTGGCTTCTTTTGAAGGCACCCATTGTGTGCGAGAAAGAAAGTGTTCCTGATTGTTTTCTATTTCCAAATTTTTTTGATAATTCTCTCTTTAAGTTAGATAAGGGTGAGAAAAGTTGGAGTCAAATTAAATTTAAAATGGTTTGAATTACAACAAACTCCAGCTCTTATCCTATCTAATCTGGTTTGTGCGACAACCACAAAAGATCATAATTTTGTGTGCTAATAAGAGAGAACTTTTCACCATGAGATACCAGATGAAAGAGAGGCTAAAAATCTTCTTTGGGGCATGAGGTTTGGTGGGCTTCTATCTTCCTTGGCGTGAACAAAGGAGGAGACCAATCTCCTCTCGGGTGAGAGACTTAGAACTGTTCTAGGATTTTGGTGAGAAAAAACCAAAGAGAAGAGAGTCTTCATCATATTTTCTCCACATCCAGCATTCTCCTCTAATCTATCTTCGACATCGAAAAGGTCTGAGACAATTGAAAGAAGAGATCAAATCAGATCTACTATCAGAAGTCAACTGCGCGAGCTAGCACTCTCGCGGAGGGCTGATCGGTCTGAGGGCTTCGTGTGGACCATCCATAGAGTTTGGATGCTTGTGCGGCTGCGAGCGATCAGAGAGAACTTTTAAATCTACATTCTTGATTATGGAGTTTGACTATCCATGCTTAGGTATTGGGTTCGGAATCCTAGAAATGATGGATTAGATCTATTACTAAATACGATTTTTTTGATTCACATGCTTGTCATTTTAGATTCAGATTTTTATGTATATAATTAATATCATAGATCCATTTGTAGGAGTTTTAAGATCAGATCTTATATATGTATTTATAGATTAAATAGTTTAAACTAATATTCTTTCACTAAAAAATTTTGAAATGCATGCATGAAATCCTTGCGTAATCTTTCAGTAAGGTCACCATAGATGGTGAAAGTTATAAAAATATCATCTTCCAGAAAGTTGTTACAAAATTGAATCTAGTCACCAAAAAGCACCCATGACCATATAAGTTGTCTTGATTATGAAAAGAGACTGACGTGATTGTTGACAGTCACTGTTTTGTTTCGTTCTCTATTGGATAGAAGTACTATGACAAGGTATGCTATAATGTTGTTGCAATGGATGCTTGTCATCTACTCCATGGAAGGCCGTGACAGTATGACCATGGTATTATTCATAATGACCATTGGAATATCTATATCTTCTGGAAGGATAATTAGAAGATCGCTCTGGCATCGATGAAAGAAGAGGACTTATCCAAACCTAAAGCAAAGTCCAACATCAACCTTCTGACAAAGCACATCTATTTAAAAGAGGCAATGGAGGTCGACTACCTACTAGTGGTGGTGGAGAAAGGCGAGTCAGCTGAGCATGACATTCTACCTCTGGTATGTCCTATACTTTAAAATTTGCTTATGTTTTTCTAAAGACTTGCCTGTAGGATTACCATCAGAAAGGGACATACGACACCACATCGATCTTGTTCCTAGGACGAGTCTGCCAAACAAATCGATATACCGCATGAGTCCAACTGAACATAAAGAGTTGTAGTGGCAAGTCCAGGAGCTGTTGGATAAGGGATACATCTGTCCGAACATGAGTCCATGTGCAGTACCTATTCTGCTAGTTTCAAAGAAGGACGGTTTGTGGTGCATATGCATAGACAGTCGAGCCATCAGTCGGATCACCATCAAATATCAATTTTCGATCTCGAAGCTGGACAACATGCTTGATCAACTTACTGGGGCCAAGATGTTCACCAAAATCGATTTGAAGAGTGGCTACTATCAGTTGCGCATCAGACCTGGAGACGAGTGGCAGACAGCTTTCAAGATGAGAGAGGGTATGTATGAGTGGCTGGTGATGCCTTTCGAATTTTCTAATGCATCGAGTACTTTTATGAGGTTGATGAACCATGTGCTACAACCATACTTTGGTAAATTCATTGTGGTATATTTTGATGATATACTTATTTACAGCCTTACTTTGGAAGATCACTTGCAGCATCTCGAGAAGGTTCTTAGCACACTGAGGAAGAAGTTATTCGTCAATCCCAAGAAGTATAGTTTTGTGACGAGTAGCTTGACCTTTCTAGGCTATATTGTCTCCTCTGAAGGACTGAGGACTGATCTATCTAAGATTCGAGATATATAGAACTAGCCAGTGCCACACAATATCTCTGAAGTTCGAAGATTTCATGGCCTAGCATCATTTTACCGCAAGTTCATTCGAGATTTTCTTTAGTGATGTCTCCTGTGATTGACTGCATGAAAGGAAGATGATTTTAGTGGACTCCTGAGGCACAAGTTGCTTTTGAAGAAATCAAACAGAAGATTACCTCTGCTGATCTCCTAGCCCTTCTTGATTTCACTAAGATCTTCAAAGTGGAGTGTGATGCATCCTCTACTAGGGTCAGTGGAGTACTAGTCAAGAGGGGCGACCCATTTGTTCCATGGTGAAAATTATTCGGGTTCAAGCTAAACAATTTGACATATAATGTGGAGTTTTATGTGTTGATTAGCATACTTTGATAGTGGCGACATTATTCGGTCCAGAAGGAGTTCATCTTATAGACTGATCATGAAGCTCTGAAGTTCATCAATGGACAAGAAAACTGAGCCACAGGCATATCAAATGGGTGAACTACTTGTAAGAGTTTTACTTTATTCTAAAACACAAATTTGGTGCTCAAAATCAAATGGCAGATGCATTAAGTCAGATGGCCAAGCTGCTAGGAGTTCTTCATATGGAGGTGATTGGATTTGATACTCTGAAGGACCTCTATGCTAGCGATCCAGACTTTGGCCGAATCCTATAAGAAGGTAACTTTTGAATTTGGTGACTATGTGTGGGCTATTCTAATCAAAGATCGATATCTGGTGGGAGAATACACAAACTGAGCCAATGCAAGATGGGTCCTTTCAAGATAATCAAGAAAGTCAATGACAATGCCTACCAGTTGAAATTACCAAGTCATCTTCGAATATCTGATGTGTTCAACATGAAGTATTAATTTTTATATAAGTGATTCATCAGATGAGGAGGTTACCAACTCGAGGATGAGTTCTTTCCAACCAAGAGAGGATGATGCAGACATTAAAGCCACGAGATACTTGAATTTGAGGGATAGGACCCAAAAAGGCACGAATTCAACTTGACAACCATTATATTTGCCAGGATACCGACTAATCTGAGGTATTCATGGTGCATCTGAGATATACATTGAGCTATCCAAGGTATACACTGAGATATACACTGAGCTATCTGAGATATATACGGAAGTATCCAAGGTATATCCGAAGTACCATCGATTTCTACAGAGTTTTGACACCGTCTCAGTAAAAAGATCATAACTTTATCATCAGATGTCAGAATACCTCAGTTGATCTCATTTCAAAAAACTCTTTTCAAGCTCTACAAGATTGGCCACTTTGCCACTACTATAAATTTTAGAGCCTAATTCAATCATCTGATAAGCCTACAGGAGTGCGCAAGAGTCTTAGTCTGACATAGAGTCTGTATTTTGATTTGTTTAGTATTTTATTTTCTTTCAAAATTTTTTTAGTTGAGTTAGGATTTTTATACTATAATAAGGCTCACGAATACTATTGTAATCAATTTTATTTTGGAGATTATTGAACCAAACTCATGAGAAGAGAGTTTCTTCTTCTTTTCTCCATCTTTCTTTGTTTCGTGCATCTTCTATCCTTTTTCCTAATGATCGTCGTGCTATAGGCTACATCAATCAACCACAAGCTCACTTCGGTTGGACATCCACAATCCAACAGAGAAATTGAGGTAACTAATCAAACTATTTTGTAGAATCTAAAGATAAGACTAAGCCAAGCCAAAGTGCTCTAGGTGGAGGAACTCTATAATGTCTTTTGGACCTATCGAACCACTCCTCAGATCCTGATTGGAGAAACATCCTTCAACCTCATCTTTGACACTAAAGTGGTTATCTTGATCGAGATCGGTCTTCCATCGATCTGAGTGGAGAACTACAATGAGCAAGCCAATTTCGATCAATTATGAGCAAACCATGATTTGCTAGAAGAAATAAGGGAGCAAACTCAAATCAAGATGGCTTCATACCAGCAATGGATGGATCGATACCACAACGCTAGAGTCAAATTGAAAGTCTTTTGACCTAAAGATCTTATGCTTTGACGAGTCGAAGGGTCCAAACTTACCGAGCAAGATAGGCTATCTCCAAATTAGGAAGATCTATATCAGACCTCGAAAGTCATCTAACTAGAAGCTTACAAGCTAGAAAAACTTGACAGCAAGACCATTCTCCGAACTTGAAACACAAAGAACCTAAGGATATATCATCAGTAAGCCCTCAAGCTCGTATTACTAAAAATCAATAAATATACATTATTTTTTTTATTCTCTTTTAGAAAAATCTTTCAAATCTCTAAAATCAAATCAAACTGATCTAGAGACACCTTAACCTTAGCTAGGACTTTTAAATAGAAGATTCAAGATGCGTCTACTATAGGAGACACCCAAGATTTGGCTTGAACATCTTCGACTAGATCAGTGGACCGACCTCTCAAAGGTATCCTGGCTCTAGCTAGGACCTTTGAAAATGTGCTTGACTGACAATTGGCATTAGAGACACTTGAGCTTCGGCTTGGACCACCTTGACTAGGTCAGTGGATCGATCTCTTAGAGATATCTTGACTTTGACTAGGACCTCCGAATACGTGCTCGGCCAACATTAGCATAAAAAGACACCCTGACCCAAGTTAGGACCTCCAAACTCAAGATCAGAAGACTGGTGTCCTCAAAGGCTTTGGCCAAAAGTTGACTTCAGATGTGGCTCAATTGATGACCGCCTCAGATTTGACCTCAGGCCCAAGTAATGCTTTAAAGTAACTCATAACTATGCAAAGGCTATGGCCCTAGCTAGAAGACTCATTTCGAAAAAATCTGATAAAGGCTACTTCAATGACAAGCTTCAAAGAGTCAAATCAACCTCAGCTATTCAATGACCAACCCTAGAGGGCTACAACGGACCTTGGTCCCATTTTAGATCTAAGTCCATCTAGACAACAAGCCCTAAAGGGCTAATTTGAACTTTAGTTTCATCCTGAACCAAGTTCACTTTGATGACCATCTTTAAAAGGCTAAATCGGATTTTGGTTCCATTCTAGACCAAAATTTACTTCAGCTACATACTGAAAATTCAGCTATGATCTCAAAGACTCTGATATACAAGCAACATTGAGGTAGAAAGATGAAATTCATTTCATTAAGTAAGATGGCCTGTGTTACAGCCACTTCGATTATAAATTTGAAGTACAAAAAGAAGACAAAAAGATACAAAATTGAGGAGCTTCAACCTCGACTTCAGTCTCAAGGACCACCTCGGAGGAGATCCTCAGCTGTTGGCCCCTCCCCTGATGTAGGGTTACCATCCAGAAACTATGATTTCTACATGTTCCGGGGTGGTTGGCACCACTGGATACCACTAGACTGACTCAGCAAGACATGTAAGACCTGCTTTCACATTCAAAATATTATATTAAATCATACTCATATAGTGATAGTAAAATGTAAATCTTTAATTTATTGATTAAATAAATATAATTTATCAATATCTCATCATGGTCAAGATCAATATTTATTCAAAAATAAACTAAGTAAATTAAATATCCTTCAAGATCTTATGCTCCTCACTGCATAGTCCCAAGCCCCCTATGATCTTCTAGATCTAAAAAAAATAGAAAAGAGGGAGTGAGCTTTACGAGCTTAGTAAGTTATCAATATCTTTGAGAGATCAAGTATAATTAATTTTATATATAATAATTTAATAATAATATATAATAATATAATATTTTTTCAAAACATGCCATGCATATCAATAAAATTTAAAAATCTTTTCTCAATCTTTGGTGACTATGGCCATGATGAGCTCGTGATAATGCTCAAAACAGACTAGCCCACTAAAAAATGAATATGTGCTGAATCGACTATGCCAGCGATCAGCCTCGACTGGTCAGGTTCGAAAGAACTAGCTTTGATTCACATGACTACAATTAGTCCTGTGACAAAATAAAAGACCAGCTGTAAAATATATATATGCGATGCATCAGCGTGTGCCAGTGACATGTGGCAAATGATTAGTTTCGTTGGATAGACTCGAATCATAGTCAACTGAGAGTTTTTCTTATAATTTTATCATGACCAAATAATCATACTTATTCATAATAATATTAAATCAAGTTTTTCACATCTCATTTTTACTAATAAGAGGATAATTTTTATTCAAAATTTATATAAGGATAAACATAAATAATTTATTTTAAAAATTATACAATATTAAAAATAAAGAAATATCTCATTTTAAATTTGTAATCATGCTAAGGTGACACCATGTCGATCCAATATTTTGAATTACTTTTCATGCATAAATACATACTTTCAAACTTTTATAAATTTTATATATTTTAATAATTTTTATATATAAAATTAATTTTTAAATACATAAATATATACTAAAATAATTCAGAGATAAAAAAACTTAGATAAAAAAAACTTACAATTAATCATATCCAAATATCATAACATTCAACTCATGGCTCGATCTTTAGATCCAATGCTCTATGGTATTTAAGGCTTTGATCAGATAATTTAAAAATATTTTTAGCCTCCAATCAAGGAGAGATTTAGAACAACGAGAGAGAATTTTGATCCAAATCATGGTTTGAGTCAGACCATGAGGCAAATCTAAATATCTCAGATTGATTTAGATCAAATTAGGTTGGGGTTTGATTAATGAGATGGTTTCAAAAAGGTTGGCTTTCCCTCTGAACATCCTTTTTTCCTCTTTTTGTTCTCTCTTTTTTTCCTTCTCTTCTCTCTGTCTCTTTCCCATGGCTGCCAATGGATCTAAATAGGGGTTTTCTCGTGGCCCTTAAAGGGAGAAAGAAGGGAAGGAAAAAGAGATAAGGCTCATCGATTAGGTGATGGTGGCACGGTCGGGTGCTGGCAATGGCGGTGGCTCGATTGGTGCTATCAATTTCTGACAAAATAAGCCCAAAGAAGAGGAAAATAGAGGAATTAAGGAGAAAAATGGGTTTTGGGTGACAGCAGCTCGATTGCAACAGTTCGATGGCTGTCAGAGGTAAGGAAGAAGGGAATGGGAGAGATTTCGGGGGTGGATGAGCCAAGGGGTGATGGGACTTAAGAAAAAGTGGAAAAGAAGGATAAACTCAATCAAGCATGGATATGCCTAGCGTAATCCATTCAAATGGCCTTCAGCCATCTCTCATCGACATACAACACACATCGGACCACTCTCGTGTACTCATCTTCTCCCATGGCATGGGCTCGAGTAGGGGATAACGTTCTCCTATTTCGATTAAAAAATTTTAAAAAATATGGTGAAGTAAGCAAGTCTTGTCAACTTCACCCCAAATCGGGTCCAATCGAATCAGTTCTCACATTCATCTTTTGGATTCCTCTCCAACAGTACAACATTTACCTTATGGTGCAGACACTAGAGCCATCAAAAGTCGACGACATGATTTGGATTCGATTTGGATCGAAGAAGCCCTATTAGATTGACTCTAATTCAGTTATTTATTTTCAGTCAATAAAGTTATCTTGATACATTTAGTTTTGGATCCATGGGGCCATACTTGGATTCGTATAGGGTTTGTCCACATCATCAGGGAGAAAATATGTATGCTAGTATGTGCCATGCCCAAGGTTTCTCATACCAAGTTGTGCCAAGTATCAAGCACCCATATGAAGTTTTATTTCTTCCTTAAGATTCCTTAAGAGTTCTTGGCTACCTACTTATTTTGTTGAAGGACTGATTTCTTTTCCATGGTAGATTTTTATTTGAAAATCAGATATAATGCTTATTTTTTTGTGGGAGAACAGATTTCTTCTTTGTAAAAGGTAAGAGATTCCTAAAGATATAGGACCCTTAGGATCCTATATAAACCTGATATCTTTCATGAAGAGGACAATGAATGATTTTATAAATCTCACAAATATTTGTATGAATTGCTTCGAGAGGGAGAGGGTGTGAGATCCAAAATTATCCCACAAAAGAGGGTGTGAGGCTCACTCTCTTTTCTATCCCTTTAATCTTCATCTACTTGAGATTCAGTGTTCCTACGACCCTCGATTCGACTCCACCATCTACCCACGCAAGCCTATCCCATCAAGAGAAGATCTATCTCCTTTAGGATTCTCATCTATCATGATGAGAAGAGTGATTCCTTATTATACAGATTATATGCTGTCAAGGACCTTCATTCTTTCTCAGTTGATCTTTGATTTTATTTTTCTGTTAGATCCGACGTTTGTAAAGATCTAATTTTTTATCAACGGATCTGTTTGGTTAAAAGATTAAGAGCCCTAATCAGGATAGTTTTTTAACTATCATGATCTGAATTCTTATCATCTTCTCAGATTTTCTCACAAATTTAATATTTTACTCTCCCTCATCCCATTCATATTTTTTTTTGGCATTTACTCGTGAGCATGTTAATTTTTGCTATCGATACTTTCTTATTACTAGTTGTTTACTGATCTCTAGAATGACACTCATCTGTATCATTTAGATTGATCTCACTTTGGTCTTGCATCAATCAATCATACCTCTTGAGCAAAGTATAGGCAACTATACTATCTGTTCTGAGAATAATGATGTTCTTGACCGGATGTGATTTATTGTTGATAAATAGAAGGGAGCTTGATCTTTAGGATTGGTTTCTTTTTTTTTCATTAGGATTGTTCCGCATCAATTTGGTATCAGAGCCGGTTGATTAAGGTTTAGTTTAAATTTAGCAATATAAATTCTCGCAAGTTAATTTTCGCACTTTAAATTTCATAATTTACTTTTGGACATTTTAATTTCTTACTGCACCTTATTTCTACATCCTAGATTTGTATGACTATTAGATCAGGTATCTGGTACCAACATCCTACTTTTTCATCCAACACTAGTATGGATCCTAATATAGTAGCCATCATTAATGCTCTGACTGAAAAGTTTGATGATATGAAAATTTTATAAAAGCCATGAATGAGAGAATAGTAGTATTAGAAGAAACTAGGCAGAAACAACTTGAGCTTGAGTGTCTCCGACTACCTATAGGATAGAGAGGTAGGAACTTAAAACTAGATCAACCTATAGGGGTACACCCACACTATAACCAGTTCGATCAAGATGAGCATGTCCTTAGGAATGTGAAGGTCGAAGCTCCAAATTCTGATGGTTGTCTAGATCTGAGAGAGTACCTACACTGAGAATTAGGCATAGACCACTACTTTGGGTGGTGAAATGTCTGAAGCAAAGAGAGTTAGGTTTGCTAGGACGAAGTTGATTAGGCAAGTCCGACTTTATTGAAAAGTATTAAGCGTCTTCTCAAGCAGAGAAGACAAGACCCGAAGAAACCTGGGATCAGATGAAAGAAAATTCAGAGAGAAGTACCTCCCCATCTTCTACCAACAAAGACTTTTAGATCAATGGCAGAGACTTACTCAAGGAAATAGATCAGTCATTGACTACATCACGAGATTTAACGAATACCGCATGAGATATGGAGTAGTCGAAGATAGGGTTGTTACTTGTCTAGATTTAGAGCTGGATTACGAGAGGATATCCAGCATAAGCTCTTTTTTGTGAGAGATAATCATGTTAGAACAAACTTTCAACTTATCTTAGACTTTGAGAGGTTTTCTAGATATTCGACTCTCCATCGTCTTGAACTCAGCCGAGTAACCTCTTCTGGATCGAGACCCAATATTAACCAAGCTCCTAGTAACGGACCTCCAATTACAAACTCTATGGGGAGAAAGAAGATAAAAGAAAAGAGCTATAGAAGAGTTATCAAAAGAAAGTAGTTCTCGATCCCATTGCTTCAAGTGCCATGGTTACGATCATTTTGCTGCACAATACCCCAATCGATCATTATTAGTGAAAGAATTAGAGAAAAAATTTTAAAATTATTGAGGAGAAAGTTTATGAAGCTGATCCAGACTTAGCCGAAGAGTTTGAGAGTACTGAGGACATCCTAAGTTATGTTGCACCCAAATCAGATCTTAGGCTTAGAGTTGTTAGGTATGTTTTAACATAGACTAAGGGAAGTGAAGACTGACGTAGGACTTCTATTTTTTATATCTTCATAAAATTTGATGATAAAATTAGTAAGGTGATCATTGATAGCGGTAGTTATATCAACGCCATCTCCACTGACACGATTAAGTGATTAGGATTAACTCCTATAGATCATCCCAGCCCATACTATGTGTCTTGGATAGATTTCTCCTCTATTTTTATCAAATTTAGATGCCATATTTCTATCCAACTTCATTTTTATCAGGATCATATTTGGTGCGATGTCTTACCCGTGGAAGTCGGAAGTATCATAGTAAGTCAGCCTTAGCTGTTTGATAATGATGTTATGATTTATGGCCGAACCAACTCTTATAATTTTACTCATCAGGATAAAAAGATCACAATTAATCCTTCCCCACCTAAGGCTACCAATAGAAAGATAGGCGATGGACCAAAAGAAACATCAAGAAGAAAAGCCTCCATCTGATAGATGCTAAAGAATTAGAGACGACCATGAGTGAAGGATCACCAATTTGGATGCTTGCTGTGAGAGAAGTTCATGAGGATCCTAGGGT
Source organism: Elaeis oleifera (assembly GCA_000441515.1). Taxonomy (NCBI): domain Eukaryota; kingdom Viridiplantae; phylum Streptophyta; class Magnoliopsida; order Arecales; family Arecaceae; genus Elaeis; species Elaeis oleifera. The sequence goes on from KE504841.1 coordinate 960,509, forward strand.
AGATTATCCCAAAAAAGTAGCTAGCCTTCTTTGTGAGTTTCATGATATCTTTCTTGAAGATCTCTCAGATTACTTACCGCCTATGAGAAACATTCAACACGCCATTGATTTAGTTCCTAGATCTATCCTATCCAACTTGCCCCATTATAGGTTGAACCCTACTAAGCATGTCAAGCTACAAAGATAAGTTGGAGAGCTGATAAAAAAAGATTCATGAGAGAGAGTTTGAGTCCTTGCATGGTTCTTGCACTATTGACTCCAAAGAAGAATGATACATGAAGGATGTGCATAGATAGCCATGCTATTAACAAGATCACCATTAAGTACCGCTTCTCCATCCCTAGGTTAGATGACATACAAGATATGATGGTCGGAGCCACTATTTTTTCTAAGATTATTCTTAAGAGTGGTTACCATCAAGTAAGGATTAGATTGGGATATGAGTGAAAAACTGCTTTTAAGACAAAAGATGGTTATATGAGTGGATGGTGATGCCATTTGGATTATCTAATGCCCCTAATACTTTCATGAGATTGATGACCCAAATACTATGGCCGTTTATAGGAGTGTTTGTAGTCGTATACTTTGATGATATTTTGATCTATAGTCGAACTAGGGAGGACCATCTAGACCATCTCTGAAGAATGTACTAAGTTCTTAGAATAGAAAGCTTGTATGCCAATCCTAAGAAGTGTGCTTTTATGATAGACCGTGTCATCTTCTAAGATTTTATTGTTACCCCTGATGGTGTGTCTGTCGATCCTGAAAAGATTAGAGCAATAGTTAAGTGATCGGTACCCAAGAGTATGCATGACGTGCAGAGTTTTTATGGATTAGCAATTTTTTACCATAGGTTCATAAAAGGGTTTAGCACCATGGTCACTCCCATCACTGACTCCATTAAAAAAAGAGATTTTGAATGCACTAGGGTGGCCAATAGAGCCTTCCTGGATATTAAGGATAAGATGACCCACACCCCAATCTTACATCTATCAAATTTTTTAAGATTTTTAAGTAGCATGCGATGCGTCCGGAGTTGGGATTGGTGGTGTCCTTAGTCAAAAAGGTCATCCGATAGCATACTTTAGCGAGAAACTTAATAATTCTAAACTCAAGTATTCTGTCTATGATAAAGAGTTTTACACGATAATTCAAGCTTTAAGATATTGAAGACATTACCTACTACCGTAAGAATTTATTTTGTACTTTGACCATGAGGCCCTCCGATTCTTGAATTTTTTTAAAAAATTGAATCATAGACACGATAGGTGGGTCGAGTTTTGCAAGTCTATACTTTATTTTGAAACACCGTGCAGGTATAGAGAATCACACTACTGATATTCTGAGTCACCGTGATACTTTGCTGTCCACCGTTAGTATAGAAGTTATTGGTTTTGATAAGATTAAAGAAGATTATGAGGAGTATCCAAATTTTGGTAGCATACTTACTATTTTACGTAAAGGATCATCTAGAAAATATAGTGAATACACTCTTCAGGATGGTTACCTGTTTAGAAGAATTAGATTGTGTGTCCTCCGTACATCTTTAAGAGATTTTTTAATTTGGGAACTACATGCTGGAGGATTAGCTGGACACTTTGGTAGGAATAAAATCATAGAGTTGATAGAAGCTCAGTTCTTTTGATCAAACTTGAAAAGAGATATCACCCAAATTATTATCCAGTATACAACGTGTGCTATGGCCAAGCGGAGAAATAAACACCGACCTATATACACCTTTATCTATACCAGACTGTCCTTGGTAAGATGTTAGTATGGATTTTATTTTGGAGTTACTTAGGACAGCTAGGAAGCATGATTCTGTTCTAGTGGTTATAGAAAGATTTTCAAAAATGACCCATTTCTTGCCTTATTACCAAACATCCGATGCGTCGAAAGTTGTAAGGATATACTTTGATGAGATTGTTACACTACACGGATTGTCTAAAATCATTGTATCTGATAGGCATGTTAGATTTATGAGCTCCTTTTAGAAAACTCTATGGCACCTTTTAGGCATAAACTAAAATTTTCTTCTACCTATCATCCACAAATAGACGGTCAAACCGAAGTGGTTAATAGGAGTCTTAGAAATCTGTTGCATTGCTTGATTGAGAAATAAATGGGTAATTGGGATCTTTTACTATCCCGAGCTAAATTTATATATAATACCTCTATTAATAGGTCTATTGGGATGAGTCCTTTTGAAATAGCTCATATCAACCTAAAAATCAATAGACCTCATCCCACTATCCATGCATGCTAAGATTTTTAAATCTGCAGAGTCATTTGCGCAACATGTCAAGAGTTTGCATAAAGAGATCAGTAAAAAATTAGCATTAGCAATAAAATTTATAAATAGAATGCAGATTCTCATCGACGTGCCCAAGAGTTTGCGGAGGAAGACTATGCGATGGTTCGATTGAGGCCTAAATGGTTTCCACCTGAAACTATAAAGAAGTTATATGTCCGAGAAGCAGGTCTGTTTAAGATTATAAAGAAATCGGATCGAATTCGTATGTTGTGGATTTACCTTCTGATTTTGAGATTAGCTCTACTTTTAACATTACAGATCTTGTCGCCTATAAAGAGCTAACTCAGATACCTAGTGAGCTGTTTGAGCTTGAACCAATCTTTAAGAGCGAGCCTATCTCTGAGTGTCCATCAGCCAAAATGTCAGCAAAATATGATCAGATTGAGAAATTTTGGACGATCAGATCTTCTCCATCTAGAGTCGAGGCTATCAGCGGTATTTGATCAGATGACGAGGTCCATTGAAGTTTGAAGATATCTGGATCACTCGAGAAGAGCTGCAGTGCATTGATTCTGATTTGCTTGCGCATCACCAAAGTGAAATCGACCCACACTTGATAGGATCAAGTTTTCCACCCTGAAAGAATTGGTGCGGACACCAGAGCCATCAAAAATTGATGACATAATTTGGATTCGATTTGGATCGAAGAAGCCCCATTAGATTGACTTTACTTCAGTTATTTATTTTTAATCAATAAAGTTATCTAGATGCATTTAGTTTTGGGTCCATAGGGCCATACCTGGGTTTGTATTGGGTTTGTCCAGATCACCTTTGGAGCCACAACTCTCTACATGTCCAAGGAGAAAATATGTATGCCAGCATATGACATGCCCAAAGATCCTCATGCCAAGTTATGCCAAGCATCAAGCACGCATATGGAGTTCTATTTCTTCCCTAGGATTCTTTAAGAGTTCTTGGCTACCTACTTATTTTGTTGAAGGACTGATTTTTTTCCCATAATAGATTATTTTGTTTGAAAATCAGATATAATACTTTATTTTTTGTGGGAGGACTGATTTTTTCTTATAAAGGTAAGGATTCCTAAAAAATAGGACTCCTAAGGTCCTATATAAACCTTGTATCTTTCATGAAGAGAGCAATGAATGATTTTATAAATCTCACAAATACTTGTGTCAATCACTCCGAGAGAGAGTGTGTGTGAGATCCAAAATCACCCCATAAGGAAAGGGTGTGAGGCCCACTTTCTTTCTATCCTTTTAATCTTCATCTACTTGAGATCCAATGTTCCTACGACCCTCGATTCGACTCCATCATCTACCCACACAAGCTTATCCCACCAAAGAAGATCTATCTCCTTCAGAATTTTCGTCTATCTTGATGAGAAGAGTGATTCCTTATTCTACAGATCATATGCTGTTAAGAATCTTCGTTCTTTCTCAGTTGATCTTTGATTTTATTTTTTCTATTAGATCCAATGTTGGTAAAGATCTAGTTCTTTATCGACGGATCTATTTGGTTAAAAGATTAAGAGCTCTGATCATAATAGTTTCTTAACTACCATGATCCGAATTCTTATCATCTTCTCAAATTTTCACATGGGTTTAATGTTTACTCTCCTTCATCTCCTTCATATTTTTTTTAGCATTTACTCATGAGCATATTTAATTTCTACTATCTATACTTTTTATTGCTAGTTGTTTACTGATATCTAAAATGACATTTATCTGCATCATTTAGATTGATCTCACTTTGATCTCGTATCAATCAATCATGCCTCCTAGCAGAGTATAGACAACTATACTGTCTGTTCTGGAATAATGATACCCCTGGTCAGACATGATTTGTTGTTGATGAACAGAAGGGAGCTTGATCTTTAGGATTGATTTCTTTCTCTTTTTGTTAGGATTGTCCTGCATCACCTTACCATCCTCTACCTTGTCTATTTGGGTGCTATCAAGGAAGTGGTGCCAATATTCATGCCATCTTCCTCAACCTTATCTTCACTCTCCTCGGGATTCGGATGACCTAAATCAATTTTGGAGAAAAATTGGGTCACCTGCACCTTGTAGAGGTCGAAGCCCATGGCGAAGGCTGATGTAGAGCCTTCTACAATCTCCGCCTCAAATGCCCTTGAGGCTTTGTACTCCTCCATTGCCTGGAGCTTGGCCTTGGTGACAACCAATAACCTCTCCTTGGCTACCTCTCCTTGCCCATCATGAGCTCCACTTCGACTGCCCTCTAAGCTGCCATAGTTACCCCTAACTCCTCTCCAGTTCAGCAACCTTCTCCTATTAGATGTTGGCCACCGTCTTCTCGTAGGCGACCTTTTTCTTAAGGAACTTCATCTCGTCATCGGTCTCCTGAAGCTTGAACAAGGCTCGAGAAGCCCTCTCCTTAGCGGCTCGAGCTTAGCCCTCTATGGCTCGGGCCCCATCCTGTAGCTCCTACTTCAAGTTGAAAAAGCCCAAGATCTCTTTGCTAAGCATGACAAAGTTGTGGAGGATTTGCAAAAGAAAGAGAATAATGTCAAGTCATGGAGGTCAGAAAATACTGAAGAAAAATAAGAAGAAGAAGAAGAAGAAGGGAGAGGACTTACCATGAGGAGACCTGAGAAGCCCAAGCTCACAATCTCCTAACATAACAAGATTTGCTCATTGACTAGTCTACCAGTAGGAGGATCATTTGCATTAGCTGTTGGGTGAGCTAAGCATCCAGAAGTTTGGAGTCAGACCTTCTAACCATCTTCATTAGAGTCAAAAGCACCTCCTTAGTCTTAGACTATTAGGGTCTAGCCCCAGCTCTTGATGTAGAAGAGCTCAGGGTAAATGGAGAACGTGCGACCCTCAGTCCTAGAACTAGCACCGAAAGGAGAGAGAGGCCATGGTGTGTTGCTGGACTCTGAGCTTGGCCTACCTCTAGGGAGGCTGATGGAGCCAACCTCAATGGTGCTACAGTCATGACCTTCGACTTGTCGTTGATCTCTAGTGGCTTATTGTTAGAGGTTATTGGGGTCGATGTTGGCTTGGGTAGAGGAGTAGCCACTCTTTACTTCTTCCTAGATGATAAGGCCTCATGATGCGTTGTCATCAATGTACACCAAATAGTAAATTTTCGAATCAGCTAGATAGCAGGAGTCGGATCGAATCCTTGAGGATTATAAGCTAAGTTATGTTCAATTTAATTTTAAGTAAATTTTAAGGAAAGAAATTTTAGCAATTATATTGAAGCAGAATTGATTAAATCTAGCAATTAAAACAAAAAGAACTAAATAGGAAATAACTATTAAAGGATCAAAAAATAATTAAAAGAATCTCAAGGTTTTGATTTCATCTCTAACTGAAATCTTGATATTTTTTTTAAAAATAATTAGTTTAGTTGATTAAGACATCTGAAGCTCTGGTTCGATAATAATCTATCTCACTCAAGTATGGATCGTATCTTCCGATCATGGTCCGTCTTCCTTTTCTTTTTTAGCTTCTTGCTGTGCATGTGCATGTTCTTCCTCTTGCATCTGTATAAAGTAGCTTGGGCTTCATGTTAGGCTTTATTAAATGCAAATATTGGGACCTTTGCTAGTTGGTTTATGATTAAGTCTTCATAATTGATTATTCCTAAAAAGAATATAAGAAGTATCCAATATTAAATAATAGAGATTAAATATAAAATATTTTAATACTTCTTAAGATATATTTGTGTATTCATCATACCTTTCAACTTGAACTTTGCTCGTCCTCGAGTAAAGAAAGAATTTAGAGTTAGATACTTTTTAGCTTAGAGTTTCAAGTTTTATCAAGCAATTTTCTTCAAAGGGCCATTGATGTTCAGTAGAGTGAGAGTAAGATATGTCATCGGGGTATTAGTACTTAATTAATATAAAAATTAAGTGAAGAATATTGAACCTCACTCTTCTGAATTTTTCTAAATTGCTCCTATTTTATCTCTAAATCATTAACCTTCATATGTGCAAGTGTAGTGTTACTTCCATCCTTCATTTATTGATTTTTTTATATTTCTTTAACGTTGTACTGCTATTGAGTGTTTTAACCTCTTAAGCTTTCTATTTGATTTATGTAGTGAGTTTTCAGTCAATGACTTTCAAACTAGTTGACTTTGGGGTACTAGATATAAAATACTCTTCGAACTTACTAACTCGAATCAAACAGGCTATGAATTAAGACTAACCTTACAATAAGCTTCTTTGTCCTTTATATCTTTTGATGCGAAACTCAATGCTTGCTTAGGTAAAAGATCCAATTACTTAGCGTGAAGTTCTTGAAAATTTTTTTTTATTATATAAAATTATTTATTTTATGAAGAAATGCATAGTTATACCCTACACAAGCTCATAAAAAATAAAACTCTTAACTATTCATTTGAATTTTCTTAATACTTGATCCCTCGGTATCTCACAAACTTTCTAGGCTATCATTTTAAAAAAAATACTTAATTTGACTCGATTCTTGAGCCTAATCAAGTACCTAAATGCTAAATACTAACTTATTTGAGGACTTATTGATTTATTATTTTCTCCTTTAACTTAAACGATATTGTCTTCAATGGAGGAGAGAAATAGAGTCTGATACATAGAAAGAAGGAAAAAGAATGAAATTCACTTGGACTTAATTTATTATTGGTGCAGTCTTGGCCTTGAGGATAGTAGATATAGTCCTCCCCCCAACTTGGCTTCAATAATTCTTAATGGAGCAACTGAAGTAGGTCCTAAATAAATTGAAAAAAAATAAAATAAATATAAGGATCTGAGTTACCTCTCAAGAATGCTAAGTTTATAGTCTTCAGTCAGAATTTTATTAAAACTACTTCTAAGAAATTAGGTTGCCCCCCAACGAGCATTAAATTTAATATCTTCAGTCGGATGCTATGAGAGAGACTCACCTATAACCAACTTGAGTACGTCCCTCAGGATTTCAAAAAGACAGGGTCAATCAAGAGGCCTTATCATCGTGGCAGTAAAACATCTATGGAATGTTCTAAGATGATTAGCCCAGATCAATAGAGTGTATTGGGCAAGCATGCTATGCCAGGGTCTAAAAATATAAATGTCAAGAAAGGATGGTATGCATTGTCGTCAATGCACATCAAGTAGTAAATTTTTGAATTAGCTAGATAGCAAGAGTTGGTCGAACCATGAAGATTATAGGCTGAGTTATGTTCAATTTAAGTTTAAGTAAATTTTAAGAAAAAAATTTCAGTAATTATATTCAAGCAGGATTGATAAACCTAGCAATTAAACAAAGGAACTAAATAGGAAATAACTATTAAAGGATCAAAAAATAATTAAAAGGAATCTCAAAGTTTTGATTTCATCTCTAACTACAATCTTGGTATTTTTTTTAAAAAAAATAATTAGTTAATTTATTAAGACACCTTGAGCTCTGGTTGGATAATAACCTATCTCACTCAAGTATGGATCATATCTCTCAATCATGGTCTGTTTTCTTAAAGTATAAGTTATTCAAACTAGAATATAAAGAAAATCTTAAATCAAATAAATCTATAAATTGATCTTTAGGATAGTCTATATCGCTTGAGCACGGACCATATCTTCCGATCACGATCTATTTCAATAATCAAATAAACTATTTAAAGATCATTCATAAATATTAAGCACCATAAATTTGAAAGTAATTTTGAAATATATTGATTAAAAATTATAGAGAAAAAATTTACAAGTTGATCTAATTGTACAAAAAAAAATATAAGATTGAAGTTGAAAGATTTAATCTACTCCCCAAAGACAAAAGAAATAAATTATCTAAACTAGGACTTTCTCTCATAGTCTTCCTCTGTAGAGCTTTCTCCTCTTCTGATTCTCGCACCTTTTCCTGGCTGACTCTCCTTCTCGTGCATTGAAAGGATAGAAGAAAGTGAAAATAAGTTGGCTAAAGAACCTAAAAGATGGATATTTTCATCTGTCACACGGGCCTCTACAAGAGTTATAGTGTGGAGAGAGAGATATCTTCAAGATAGAGGTATTGAATTTTATTTACACGTGTTAGGAGGGAGGAAGTTTTATATTTTTCGATGTGGGACTAATGGAAAGAGAAGATAAGGCAAGAAAGAAGAGCCTCGTTTAACCCAAACTCTTTCTCTCTAAAAAATCTAAAAATAATTTTTTTTCTTTTCTTTCTTTTTTGCATTCGCGTCTGCACCTGTTCCTTCCTTCTTCTACCGTGCGAAGCCCCCATCCCCACATGAAGAAGCCCAACCGCATTTGGTTTTGCAAAGGCCGTGTGCTCTACCCTTTTCTTTTCGCTGGGTTCACATGCCTATGCCTACACCTAGCCCACTTCATGCTTTAAATCTATCTGGATCCCACCATTTTTAATGTTTATTAACATGCACAGGCCCAAGCCAACACCCAGCTAGTGCCCAGCACCCTATTTACTCTTTCTTATGTATTAAATGCACCCTGGACCCTCTCATTTAATTTCTGATTTTCACTCATTGAAGCCCAGCCTCAAGCCGCACCCACTTGTTTGGTCTGCTAGCCATCACCCACTCACATCCGCATTTCATTCCAGTCACATATACACAACGTGCTCCTATGTGAACCACGCCATCCCACTTAATGCCTCCTCATGTGCGCTCATGCATCTTCCAAAAGCCCAGCACTCGCAAAAGCTTGCTAGCCCATTTGTACGCCATAGATCTCATTGCATGTATAAACTTTTGTCAGCCCATTAGTGCTTGATTTTTGCTTTGATTTGGATAAATTTAGGTCTTCATCAATGTCTTATAAAAGAGGACAAGAAGTATCAAATTCAATATTATATGGATCGATTACTAAGAAATTTAATGCTTCTATATCCTAATTAATGCATTTATTACACCCCCTGACTTGAACTTTACTCATCTTCGAGTAAAAAAAATATCGATATCCAATACTAGCTTCCTTTGATATGAGTGTTTATTTAAATAATTTTAGAAGTAAATGATATCCACCTAGAAAATTATCACAACATGTCATTGGGATATTAAGGCTATCCGTTAGAATGGTTGAGTAAAGAACATAAAATTTTTTAAAGCTTTTCTTGACCCACTCCTACCTTTATCCTTGGATCATCTAACTCTAAGATGGGCTAGTAATTTTATATTTGCACGTCCATTCTTTCATTTATTTATGTATATATATATATTTTTAAAATACAGTCCGTGCAATGTCTTAACCACAATCTTTCTATTTAATCCTTGTAGCGAGTGTTAGGCCAATAACTCCCGAACCAGTTGGCTTTAGGACATTAGATGTAAAATACCCCTCGGACTTATTGACCCGAGTCAAATAGGCTATGGGTTGAAACTTAACTGTATAACAATTTTTTTTTCACATTGCTTAATTTTTTATATGAATATTATTGCTTACTTAGGCAACGAGATTCAGTTACACGATGAAAAATCAATATTTAGAATTTTTTTTTTAAATTTATTATTATTTTTTATAATAAATAGAAAGAATTGTGTGCATCAACATATCCCACTCATATCCATAAGAGGTCGACTCTCTTTAGATATTAATATAAAATATTAAAAATACTTAAAATTTAATTTTATTCTAGACTCAATCTTTTATTAAATTTTATTAATATGCAGTCCCTCGATACTTCATAATTTATCTAAAGTATGCATTAAATGCTATAAAATGTCTAATGTTACTCAAGTCTGAAGCATAGGTATATGGGTATCAATATATTTATGAGTTCAAAGGTTCAAAGTAAAGTTCAAAATTTATCCCTTATCCTCCAACTTATTCTACATTGTTCTCAATGGAGTAAAAAAAATAAAGAGGTAAAGAAATAAGAAGAATACATTTGACTTGATATGTTCTTGGTTCAGCAAGAGTCTTCAGATGTCCTTGATGATTCATATTTGGCTCTCCTCCCCAACTTATTTACTGAAGCAACTAAAGTAAAAAACTAAAAGAGAAATAAAATTAAATTGTAAAGATCTGGGTTGCCTCCTAGTAAGCGCTAAGTTTAATATCTTCAACCAAATGCTTTGAGGGAGTCCCACCTATAACCAACTTAGGTACGTCCTCAGGATTTCAAAAGGATAGGGCCAATTAGGAGGTCTTGTCATTATGGCAGTAAAGCATCTATGGAATGTTCTAAGATGGTTAGCCCAGATCAATAAAGTGTATTAGGCAAGCACTTTATATTAGGATCTAAAAATATTAAAGTCAAGAAGGGATGGTATTTGTTGGGCCAAGATTAAGGGTGGTAGTTTAAGAATTACTTCAATTATAGCCTTATCTACCCTAATCTCAGTCTCAGATATACTATATCTTGGCATAATCCCTTTTCGATCTATAACTTAGCATTTTTTTAAATTAACATTAACTCTATCTCCATACATCATTTTAGTACTGTAGATAAATTTTGAAGGTAGTTCTCGAAAGTAGTATCGAAAACAGAAAAATCAGTTATAAAAATCTTAAAATTGTTATCCCTCATATCAGTAATATCTTATCCGATAGCTTCTTTATGTACTTTTAGAATATTTATAAGTTGGACTTTCTGATTAGGGATCACTGGAAGGGTATCAGTGGGTGTGTCAGGAAGTGGCTTCAGTTTTGGAGTAGTTGGTGATTCTAACAAAGGAGCTATTGAGGGGCTAGGTGGTGGCTCATATTTTCGATCCAAATGGGTGATTTGAGGTAGGATATATCTATTAAGTCATTTACTTCTATAATATATCCATCTTCATCAAAATCATCCATCCTAGAATGAGCCAGACAGAGATTTAATGAATCCTAAAAAAGAATTATGGATGTAGCTTCCTCTATTATGTCATTCATTTGTGGTCCTTGGGAAGTCTCAGTTAATTCCATTATTTCATCAATTTATCCTCCTTTTCGTTAAAAGGAATGGGTGACTCTAAGGTAGTTGGGAATTGATGGAATAGATTTATCCCACCATTCTAATTTTCTCTGTATGTTTCTATCTTAGTCAAATTATTGGTATTGATCTTTTTAATTATGCAGAATTGTTCTATGATCATTTCATTTTTGAGAATCATAATTGATTGTTCAAAAAAATTATCGAGATATTAAAATTTCTAGCCAGATATGGTCCCTCAGAGTCACTCTCAGACTGACTAGGCAACTCTCTTCCTCCTCCTGATTGAGTGTGAGTGCTAGCTTCTCTAATTCTTTAAGGATTGCATAGAGGAGTGAAGGATCTGATGGCTGTGTTTAGTCTATCTAATGCTTGCTGAGACCTCTCTTCAAAAGTTGGATCATAGTTAGTTGGAGAAGGTTGATATTATGCGTAGGGTATATCGTAATAAGGTGAGTCCATGAATGTACGTCCTTGTGTCACCAGGATAACCACTAGTTGTGATTTTCATAAAAAAAATAGTTGAGCCCCCCATCCTGGATTGTAGGCATTAAAGTATGAATTATTTTCTAATTTGTAGGCCATTTGGGTTTGATCTTGATGAATAAACTCAAGAAATTGGTGTGCGGCTGGGCATTCACTTACAAAGTGAGTGGGGCTCGAATAAATTATGCAAACTTGTTGCGTAGAAAGAAAAAATGGTGAGAGAGAGACTATCTAATAGTCGTTAGATGATTTAATCTGTGGGACAACTCATCCAATCTACTATTGAAATCCATCTCGGATTGTTCTGATTAATTAGATATAAAATCAAGAGGTCCAGATTAGAACAATCCTCTTTTTTTTTTTGAAGAATGAGAAAGGTATGAGGGAGAGAATTCTAAAGATAAGAATCTAGAGGATCCTAGATCTAAGAGATAGGTATGAAGAATTTTTTAAAAATTTTTTCTTATTAATTGCAAACAAGTTTTTAATACAAAAAAAAATCTTAACTAGGGTTTACCCTAGACCTAGACATCTCCTAATTGTTCTAAGGTCACCTTCAGGAACTGCAAGTTTAAAATTAACCAATCAAATTGGTCAGGTAAGTGTAAGATTGATGGGAGGCTCCCTGTGCTTTCGTAACGGACCTAATTAAGTAACCGCCATTCTTCAAGACTAAGTTCTTGAACCACTTTTCTAGATACTAATTGATTAGTCAAAGTCAAATCTGATCCAACCTTCCAATTCTCTTGTCCTATTAAGTTCGAGTTTCTTAGGACTGACATCTAATTGATTTTAAATTAAAGATTTAGGTCAATGCTATATGAAGGATGGTGGTTTTTAGGTGAAGAAAGGATGATCAAATCTTTATCTTATCTTATTTAATTGGGTTAAGTACCTTGGAAGTGTTTTATAGAAAATGCAATATAATTAGAAAAGATGTCCAAATATGTTAAGTTTTTTATTATGTTTTAGGTTTCTCTATATTAATTAAGTCTTATAAAATATATATTTGTTCTTTTATGTTAGGTTATTTAAAGTAAGAAGAATAAAAGGTAGGTTTAATTAAGTTAATTAGATTTGATGAGATTTAGAGAATCTAACTAAATGGGAAGTAAATTATGCTAAGATTAAAAGGCAACTAGATAAGCTATAAATAAAGTAAGAAATCAAATCTACTTTCAAGATAATAAATTATTCTAAGATATGAAAAATAGTAAATCACTAAGAATAATAAGCAGTAAATTTTTTATGCATACAATAAAGTAATCTTGCTAGAAATAATAAATTTATCATATATAAAAATAATATAAATAAAATTTAAAAAAAATAAATAGAAGATAATTAAGTAATTGACTAACAATAAAAGATAAATTACTAATCAGTAGAATAAACTATGAAAAGTAAGAGTGGAAAAGAAGAAAATAATCAGCTAGGAATATAAAGCAGTAAAACAAATAAGGCAGTGGAGCATATAAAGTATCTATGCAATAAAATAAAGTAGTAAATAAATTTTTTTGATTTTTTTTGAAGATTGAAGCAAGCGTGCTATAATCTCCGACAACGGTGCCAAAAATTTGGTGCATTATCGTCAATGCATACCAAGTAGTAAATTTTCAAACTAGTTAAATAGCAGGAGTTGGGTCGAATCCATAGAGATTATAGGCTAAGTTATGTTCAATTTAATTTAAATAAATTTAAAAAAATTAATAATTATATTAAAGTAGGATTGATTAAATCTAGCAATTAAAATAAAAAGAACTAAATAGGAAATAACTATTAAAGGATCAAAAATAATTAAAGGAATCTCAAGGTTTTGATTTCATTTATTACTATAATTTTGATATTTTTAAAAAAAATAATTAGTTTAGTTAATTAAGACACCTTGAGCTCTGGTTCGATAATAACCTATCTCACTTAAGTATGGATCGTATCTCCTGATCATGATCCGTCTTTCTTTTCTTCTTTAGCTTCTTGCCGTGCATGTGCATATCCTTCCTTTTGCATCTGTATAAAGTGGCTTGGGCTTCATCTTAGGCTTTGTTAAATGCAAATATTGGGACCTTTGCTAGTTGGTTTGTGATTAAATTTTCATAATTGATTATTTCTAAAAAAAATAAGAAGTATCAAATATTAAATAATAGAGATTAAATATCAAATATTTTAATATTTCTTAATATATATTTGTGTATTCATCATCTCACCATCAAAGAGCCTGATCTCTTTTTCAGGGTGGATCTTAGCGATTCTAAGGTCGGTTTCATCACTACAACAGCAAATAAAGAGTTAGTGTTTTGCCAAATATAAGAACAAAATCAAAGTATAAATTTGAGTTAAAGAGATCGATCATATCTCGAGGACTAATCAAGTTGATACCAACATTATATAGATCCTACCCGTTTAGGAGCTCCTTTGGTGGCGGAATCTCTATGAATTGCCACTTATAGAGATGCACATTATCCTCAGGGAGCGGCTCAATTGCTTCTTCCAGGAGATCTGTGGGTGTCTCTAGGTCCAACGGAAGCCCCATAAAAGATTAGAAGAAATAAAGAAAAAACAACTTTTCAGCCATGAATGAAGGCAATCTCTTGACGAATCGATAGCTTCTATGAAGAGTGAAGTAGCACCAACCCTTATTTTGGGCGTGCCTCTTCAAGGTGAAAAATGTTCAAAAAGCGAGCACCTCGACTAGGGTGGAACCAGACTGGGTTGGGTCGGGCCCTACGCCTACCTCAGCCTGACCCAAAAATTATTTTTGGGCTTTGAGCTGGGCTTAGGCTTGATAATTTTGTAAAACCAAGGCCTGAGCCTGATTTGAATCCATTTGGGCCAGCTTGAGACACTTCTTGGCCTGAGCTCGACTTGAGCCCAACCCAAGCTTGTCATCTTTGTTTGAAGGTAATAAGCTGCCTTAAGCACCGAAATATCCACAGGTAGTAAGGAGAAAATAGTTCTATGAAGCATGTTTGGTGAAAAGCATAGTAAGAGTTGAGCAGCAACCTAGGTACATTACTTTGGGAATCATTTTATCCAAGATATAGTAGTAGATGGTGTCTCTATAGGCATCCAATTTAGTAATACCCCTTTCCTAATACAACATAAAGCAATGTCCAATAGATATTTATCAAGAAGACCATTAAACAGGAGGATGAAGTTGTGGTATGTATACTCAGGCTCGAGCCTGAATTTTGAGTTGGGTCGGGCTTGTAGTCAGGCTCAAGCTCAGGCCAAGCCAATGGTAAGCCCAAGCATGGCCCGAAAATGAAATGGCTCTATATCTTAGCCCAAATTTGGTCTGATTTTGTTCGGGCCTAGCCCAACGATCGACCGATAGTAGTCAGGCCAGTTTGAGCCCATTTCCAGCCAAGCCTCGGCTTGGTCTTGATGATGACACAAAGAAGGATAAAAGCAATAATCATCTGAATACCATTTATACTGATCTGAGTAGAGATGACACAGTAGAAATCAAGAAGGTTAGTAATGAAAGGGTGAAGAAAAAATCAAAGTCTAGCTTGGACGAACTCCTCATAGATCGTGAGGCATCACTTAGGAGCATTAGTTATCCAGCCATCCCAACCAGGTAGCTCCAGTGGAACTGATTTGAGAAATGATACTGAGCCTAGATCCTTTCTAGGTCGGACTCCACAAAAGTGGACCTCTCGACGCTTGGTTTGTGCTTGAAAACATTCGAGCTGGAGGATTCGGACCAAGCTGGAGGATCCGAAGCGATAGTGGACTAGGGTTTCATCTTGGACTTGACTTGAGGAGGGACCAACCGAGAGCCCTAGCAGGCTCGATAGATTTCACCCTAGGTCCACTATAATTAGAAGACATTTGGATGAAAGAATGATAGAAAATGGGAGAAAAATATAAAGAAAATAAGAATGAAGGTAGAAAAAAATAGAAGGATCGAAAGAAGAAGTCCTAACAGTTATAACAAAAACCTAGAGAATGTAATAAAAAATAAATGAGAGAAGCCCACCAGATGACTAACGGTGGTCTCAAAAATAATCACCGAAAGCTTTTGAGAATGGTGAATAGCGATCGAGAACCTTTCCGACAACAGAAAAGGTGGACTATTAGGTGAGGGATCAGTTGAAGGTGGAACATGAGTGGGGGAGGAGCCAATATTTATAATGACACTAACGGCCTGGATCAACCTGACAGTTTGACACACCTATTCGAGATGCTAACACATGTCAACCTCTAATCATCATAGTAATCCATAGTGATTACTGAAAAACGTGTGCTCTACTGTGTGTTGGCCTTGGGTACAATGCACCAGTCATCGAGGGATCCTTGAAATCTAATGTTTTACATAATCCCAAGGTGCCACCTCAATTCCCATGCTTCTATATTTATAGCACTTCATTCGAAGAGTCACCATGGAAACTGAAGCCCGAAACATTCTATGCAGTAATAGTGGCACAATTCCCCAATATTAATTTGAAGTTAGCCTCGAATATACTTGATGATAAAAAATGGCTCCCCAAATAGGCTACTCCTATTGTCGAAGTCAGCAAGCCACCTCGGACTCAGGAGTTGGGGGGGGGGGGGGCAAGTGTTGGGGTGTGAGTTATTGTGAGAGCTATTTTTCATCAACTAGAGCAGTTTGATCTAGGACCGAAGTGCCTGAGACCATGATATAGCTCTAGACCAAGGAGAAACAACAACAAGTCTATGACCGCGAACTTCAACAGACCTAGTTATCGAATGGAAGCCGATCTAGTAAATACCAACTCCAGCTCATCAAAACTTGACCCAAACATCGAGTAATGCCGTCTTGAGGATCATGACCTCAAACATACTCAATTGATCCTAGATGTACATCGAGGTGGCATCTCGGTGCTGTGACGATCTCGGGTCACCGACCTATTCAGCAATAAGGTCGACTCATTGAAATCTCTCAATGACTTCTAAAATGTGGATAAAACCCATGACTAATGCTCACGAATAAAATCATGATTTGTAAGTTAGTGGATGGATTTTCTATTTTAATGGCCTACCAGATTAAGGCTTAATAACCTATCAAATTAGGGCTTAATGGTCTACTTGATTCAGGAATAACAGCCTACAGCTCCATCTCTATATAAAGAGATAACGAGGGGCCCCTAAAGTAAGCAAACACGCACAAAGAGAATAGTACCTATACTCTCTTATTCTTATTCCTTCTTTCTTCTTTTCTGTTCTTAAGCTCCAACTAACTTAAATATCGTAAGATCTCCCTATCAGATCACCTTCAGAGAGTATGGACTTTCATTATAGGTTTGCAAAGGAGGAAATACCTTTTATCCAAATATGAGGTCTACATCAATGGGTGACCAATGCAGTTTGGAGACTTACAGCAATAGATCTGTTGGAGCTAACCCTTGTATCCATCTTGTGGAACAATATCAAACTACTCTCACAAACAAACTATAATTAACACCTTCACATCTCTCGAGATTGTTGCCTACAATGGCTGGCCATCTAATTACATTGTCCCCACCCACAAACATAAATACTTCAGAAGCTATTTTCCTTTTTTTCTCTTTTTTTTTTCTTAATTTTTATTTTTTAAAGAAATTATTCAAGCTCTTCAGATTGTTCCAAGTGCCCTGCAGTGACCTATTTACATAGCTGATGATGGTGAATGATGATTTAATATCACTCAACTATCAGCCATCCATTCTATAGACCCATGATAACTAAGAGTGCATTTGATTATATTTTTTATTTTTATTTTAATTTTAAAAAATATTTTTATTTTTTATTTTATTATTGAGTAAAATAAAAAATATGTTTGATAACTACGTTGCTATAAAGCAAAAAATAATATTTAGGGACGGCAAGTGAAAAGCTCGATGAAGGAGAAGGATTCAGAAGGGAGAAAGAAGGAGGTGGAGAGGTGAAGAGCTTGATGAGAGAGAAGGGTTCAGATTCTTTACTCTTTGATTTGGCATTTTAGATGTACAAAAGTAAAAAAAATAGAAAAATAAATTTTTGAAAGTAAAAATTTTGTTTTGCATATAAAATAATTATTTAATTATTTAATTTAATTTTATATTTATATTATCAAATATTATTTTTAATTTTATTTTTAAAATTAAAAATAAAAAAAATATTTTTTAATGGCTAACAAAACGCACCCTAAAAGTCATAATGTTTCCTGGGAATATTCCTCATTTTGCTCTGTAAAGCCATTTCTTTCGGCTTGGTTCTTCCTCTTTTCGAGCTCTAGGGTTTTTGCTTCCGTCCTGTGGTTTCTACTTTGCTTCGCCGTCCTCTCGCTCCATCTGCGTCGGCTCCAATGGCGGTCTCCTTCTCTGATCTCTACACGGAAACCGGCCTCAAAACCCTTGAAGAATTTCTCTCCGGCAAGACCTACATCTCTGGGTAAATTCCCGCTCCTCCTCCGTCGATCTTCCTTCCTCTGTTTCCTAAATTTTGGTTCAAAGTGGATTCTATTATTCGTTTTGTTTCGCTGCTTTGACTTCGATTGTGGGTTTTAAGCTGCAAAAATATAATCTTTTTGACGATCTGGATCCATGAGGTCTTTGTTTGCATAGATTTGTCGATTTTTTTTGGTTACTGTGATGTTCCTACGTATCTGATTCGCAGGATGCTTGGTGTAAAGGTTGCATTTTTCATTGATTTGTTTGGTTTTTCAGAGATCAAATTAGCAGAGATGATATCAAAGTCTTTGCAGCAGTATCGAAGAAGCCAGGAGGGGAGTTTCCAAATGTTTGCCGTTGGTACGAGAGCGTGTCTTCGATTATTGCTCCAAGGTTTGTGGGTTAGATGCTGTTGCAACTTTGATGTTTCTGAAGTTGTTGGCTTTTCACGTATTTTGGAACTGTTGTTTACTCTCGAATAGTGGCAGGTATAGCCTTTCATATGTGTTCTAACGTTATCCTGATTAATTGTTTATAGCATTTGGTGACGTGTTCTGCAGAATTGCATTAATTATGTTGGCAACTGGCTAGTATAGGCGCTCAGATTACTGTATCTAGGACTATGGATGCGGCAATTTGATAAAAGAGCTGCTTAATTGTCAGACTAGTTGTCTTTAGAAGTACTGTGGATGAGTTTTCTGCATTCCGTTATGTGGTTTTGATTGGTGTTGTACCGTGGTTACCTTCCTTTCCTGCCAATTCTGTTTGTGAGACTTCTTTTTTTTAATATTATTATTCTTGCATAAGGTATACAACTTTGACGTCATGCTTTGACTTGATTCTATCTTCCAAGAACAAAAATCAGTAATTCAGTGAGTATTCTCACCAGTGATTTCTAACATATCCTATTCAGGCTTTGTTCATGCAGCATTTTTTAAAAAACTTTATTTCATACATTTTTATCTTTAATAAGATCTCATGCATTCCTTTCTGGCTGCTGAGCTAAATAGCCTCCTCAATCAGTAGGGATAAATTTCTGTTTGACAAAATTCTCTCATTCTGTTTAATTACCATCTGCATGCTCATTAAACTACCCTATTAACCAACATTGTTTCATCAGGATCTTGCAGCATGTGACCCAAATTGGAGTTCTGCACCACTAGTAATATGAAATCCTTGTTGATTTTTGTGATGACCAATTGTATCACCATTTTACCAAGAAAGAATTGTCTCAGTTCTTCTTCTGAAAATCATAGAGACTTCATTGATTTTTAATTACGTAGGTTGATAAATAGCATGCATGAATGAAAATAGTCCATTTGAATTTGAACTTCAGACCAATTTCTTGTGATTGCATAAATAAAACTCGACATCGTAATATGCTTTTATTATGCATTTTGAGGATACCCAGGATTTTCTGAATGTCCATAGTAGTTATTTTGAACTAGGTTGTGCCCAAGATTTCAATGCTGAATGTCAATGCTGAACTAAATAGTTGTATGTTATAGTATGTTATGGGATACCTGTAGCTTGCATAATTTAGATTTATTTTGGAAATATCTAGCAATTATTTAAGAAACTAATTAGTTGTCGGTATATCTTCAGTTTCGAGCATTCAAACTTTCATTTAGGAAATAGGACAGGTTTGGTTTTAAAAATGAGTTTCCTAGTAACTACACATTTACCTGATTTGGCTGTCAAATTATGATGAGCCTGTTTTCTTGTATTTCTCCACTGATATAGACTTGCAAATTGATATATATATATATATATACATGTTATTCTATCAAAATGCTTCTTATTCTTGAATATCATGTTTTCCATTTTCTTCTCAGCACTATCTTTTACCCTTTATTGTGACAATTCACTGTCTGTGATGTCAGATTTCCCGGTGTAGCTATTGGAGTCAACATTGCAGGCCATGCTGCACCATCAGCTGCTGCCCCTGCAGCAGACACTGCAAAGGTATTCCCTATCTGTTGTTTCTTAAGTTGATCTGTGGATGCGGAGATGATGTTTGTTCTGATATTCTTTCTTTCTTTCTTTTCTTCAAATTTTTTCCCTCTTTTGAACGTCACTTGGAATCATGTAAACATATGCTATTCTTGCATTCTACAGAGACAAGTCATTGTTGTGTGTTTTGATAGTTGTCTCCTGATACCAAGAGGTCCAATTTGTGCATCTGCATTATCATCTTGATTTAATACTGGTCTAAAGTGTTTCTGTCATGGTTTCAGCAACAGCATATTTCTGTGACAATGGACACTGCACCACAACCATTTTACACTGTTGCAATGGTTATAATGGCCATTATTTGCCAAAAAATATCCAGATTGAGATAATTTGGGCTTAAACTAATAACAGTTATAACAACTGTTATCTGCCATTACAAGAAGAATTAATGGGTGAGTAATGAAAATAACATAGTTATTTGCTCTGCAACAGTTTTGAAGAATGATTATTTTTATCAGTTATAACTACTGATATCTGCCAGAGAAACATAAAGGAATGGTTGATAATGGAAATAATATTGTGGTTATTTGCTAGACCATCAACTTTTGAATAAGAAAATAATTTTTCTATTTAACTGAATATGTTTTGAGCTTAAAAAGACTTGAATCTAAAAATAATGTTGTTTTATTTAAATGAACAGTTAAAAGAGTTGAATAACAACCATTATTTCTGTTATATAATGGCTACTATATGGTAACAATGGTCATATTAACAGCTCTTATTAAAAGTATCATTGTTTTTATGTACGTAGAGACCCCTCTGAAACATTACAATGGTCATTGTTACGTTATAATGGTCATTATTTTAAATAATGGCTTCTATAGCAGGGTTTATGCTCTCTTTAATATCTGGAGTTGGTGAATTGGGCGTCTCAGTGGCTTATAGTGCAATCTGCTCATTGAATTGCAGTTTCTTTTGCATTGGTTTGTTTCATCTTCTTGTAACCTAGTGTTTTTTACTGTGTATTATCGACCCTTTTGAAATATCTTCAAAGTGTCTGTGCCATTCTACCAGTCTGCTTAATATATCATGCTGATGTTGTAAATGCCTCACCTTTCAATCTTCAACTAAAAAAATGCTTGATTTGCTTTGTGAAGGCCTCAGAGGATGATGATGATGATCTAGATCTCTTTGGTGATGAGACAGAGGAGGAGAAGGCGGCTGCTGAGGAGCGGGAGGCGGCTGTTAAAGCGTCTTCAAAGAAGAAAGAAAGTAAGCTCTTCTGAGCTTGTTATTTACTTGGCCATCATCAAGGAAGACGAGTTACTTAAATATTAAACCTTTTCTTTCAGCCATATTATATTATAGTGTTATTATCATGGTTATCATAAGTTGCTTATGCAAACAAATAAGATGCTCATTTGATTTTGTTTCAGGTGGAAAGTCATCTGTCCTTCTGGATATCAAGCCTTGGGATGATGAAACCGACATGAAGAAGCTGGAGGAGGCTGTTCGCAGCATTGAGATGCCAGGCCTCTTATGGGGAGCATGTGCGCATAATTTACTTGTTCACTTTTTAATAGTATGGTGCTTTGTGCTTAAAAAAAAAAGAAAAAGACACTATGAACTGACTCGTGGTACTGATCAATTGCAGCAAAGCTTGCCCCTGTGGGCTATGGCATCAAGAAGCTGCAGATCATGTTGACCATTGTAGATGACCTCGTGTCAATTGACGACCTTATTGAGGAGCATCTCACGGTGGAGCCTTGTAATGAACATGTTCAGAGCTGTGACATTGTGGCCTTCAACAAAATCTAGATATGTCTCAACCATTTAATTCAGGCGGAGTAAGGTTATCTAGGTTATGTTCTCAGGGTAAAATCTTGGAGCGCCGTTCGGTTCTTTTTCGAGGCTTTGCTTTGAAATATATTATGAGATTGTCTACTTTCCTTTGGACATTTTGGCTCTGTTAATTTTGTTCTATTTTATGAGCTTTGGAAACTCTTGAGTATGTTATAGTTGATGAAATTTGAAAGAGTAATTAACGTTTGAAGATGGAAACGGGTACTATAATTTTGTGGATGCAACATGATGTTTGCTCGTCTAAGTGACGGGCATGTTTACAATGATCAGAGCATTCGATATGAACCAGAGTTCCAAGGAAATCCTGAACCTTTTGCGTGAATAGAATTTAAAAAGATTGTTCGGATGGGGTTTTAGACATCCAAGTATGGGAACTGGGAGATATGTTGGGGCAAATAGCTAATTTCGTTTGAGTATTTGCATAAAAAGCCTTATATTTGGTTGCTTCTTTGTCTTTTGAGGCAGGTTTAGTTTGCGATCAAATTCGAAATGAATTGAAATGAAAATTGAAATGATGATATCTTCTATCCAAAGTATTTGATTCATGATTGAAAGTCTTCTCAAATTGGAATAAAAAAAAAAAACTCTTTTAACATCAACCAACAGCCATTCATTTTCATCTTATTCTAAAGTTCAACTTTTTATTACCAAGCATGCCCTAAATTTCTTGCTCCATCCTCTCGGAGTTCTTTTTCTTGCCAGATTGTAGCCCCTGAATATCAATATTAACGGGGATCGTATGAAAATGTAACTCACTATTCAAACAACTATTCAAAATTTTTAGAGCTCCTTGTAAGGCTTGTTGAAAACTCATTGTCGGATCTGATTAATCGTTCTTTGTTGTTCAAAATGAAAATTTATTTT
>KE504841.1:988168-1023485 GCA_000441515.1 Elaeis oleifera
AATCTGGAAGATCCTACATAGGAAAAAAGCGATTTTTTCTTCACTTAGAAGTCAGATTCCCCTCCTCCTCCTCGTCGCCGGCGCTGCCACCTACCAGTCAGATCTGGCCATGATGATACCTTCCCACCGCGCTTGATCTGATCTTTGCCTAGTGCGGTAGTGTCCCCCCTCCTGGCTCCTCTCCTTCCTCCTCATCATTGGCACTGCTATTTTCGAGTCCGATCGCAAGGTATGCCATATGCCCCCTCCTCCCTTCCACTCCAGGCTCTCCAATCCGGCCGCAGCATTGACGATGTTCGATCTCTGCCTTCCCTCGGGCTCTCTCGATCTCTCTCCAGGCTTTGCTTCAGGCTCTCTCTCCCAAGCCTCTCGGGCTCTCTTGGTCTCTCTCCTATTTCTCTCTCTCTGCTGATCTCTCTCTGGTAAGTGGTATGATCCAGGCTCCAAGCTCTCTCTCCCTCTCGGGCTTGACTCTTGAGTGTTAAATTATTAATTAAATGACTGTTTCATTAGCATTAGTCATGATAGTATCTTTTTGTTCATTATAATTTATAATTTTCAGTTAGAAATTTTGAAAATCATGGAGTCTCAGTCGTCAGAAATTCCAACTGAAACTAGAATTGAATCTAATATTTTTGGATCAATGAATAAGAAGCAGAAAATAGGAACGTCTGATGTTTGAAATTTTTTCACAAAAATTGATAGAGCAAAAGATAAAATAGAAAGAGCAGCATATAATGGTTGCAAGCATGAGTATAAAGTTGATCCTTAACCCGATGGTTCAAATTATGGTACTTCACATTTGCATCATCATTTGTAAAGTTGTAAAATAGTTGAATATCATAATGTGGGAGAAATAATCATGGATCAAGTAGAAAAAATAAGGTCTAAAAAAATAGATCAAATGATTTCTCATGAAATACTTACAGAAGCTATCATTAAATATGACTTGCCTTATAATTTTGTTGAATATGATAAGATTAGAGTTTGGGCAAAGTATATAAATCCAGATGTAGTGATAAATTCTAGGAATACTACTGTGGCTGATGTTCAAAAAATTCATCTAAGAGAGAAAGAGAACCTTAAACAAGCTATGGCTAAGATTCCTAATAGAGTGTGTTTGACTTTTGATGTATGGACAGCATGCACTATTGAGGGTTACATTTATTTAACTGCTTACTTGTTGATGAAAATTAAAACTAAACAGTAAAATCCTTAATTTTGCTCGTATGGAACCTCTTCACACTAGAGTTGAATTGACTTCAACTATATTTGATTGCTTAAAAAATAAGATAAATTTTTTTTTTATTACCTTAGATAATGCTTCATCTAATGACAACATGGTAGATATTTGAAAGATCATCTTCATTTGCAAAATAGTTTATTATGTAATGGAGAATTTATTCATATGCATTGCTCCACTCATATACTGAATCTCATTGTTTAAGAAGGCTTGAAGGTAGCCAGTAAATCTCTATATAAAATTAAAGAGAGTGTCAAGTATGTGAGGGGATGAGATGGGAGAATGAATAAATTTCAAGAATGTGTTAAGCAAGTGGGTCTTGATGTAGGAATTGATTTAAGATTAGATGTATCAATCAGGTAGAATTTAACATATTTGATACTTGATAGTGCACTCAAATATGAAAAGACTTTTACTAGTCTCTAATTGATTGATAAAAATTTTAAATATTATCCAACAGATGATGAATGAAGGAAAGAAGAGAAAATATATGAATTTTTGGAACCATTTTATGAGACTACTAATAAGATCTCTGGCTCATCTTATCCGACTTTCAACTTATATTTTTTTGCAAATTTAGAAAGTTGAATGTATATTGAATGATAATTTGTATTATAAAGATGAGATTATCAGGGACATGATTCAAAGAATAAAAGGGAAGTTTGATAAATATTAGAAAAAGTATAGTGTAGTACTTACATTTAGAGCTATTTTTAATCCATCCATGAAGCTTGAATTTTTAAAATTTTTTTACTCAAATATTGATCTTTCTACTGCTGAAGAAAAAAGAGATTTTGTGAAAATAAAATTGTACAAGCTCTATGAACAATATGCAAGCAAGTCCAGTGCATCATCAAGTGCAAGTTCTTTTCAATCTAATATTTTGCCTATGCCAAGTGGAGGAGCTAAAATCAAGGATACAAAATTTTTAGTGTAAGTTTTGAATATTCTTTAAAATTTGTTGTTTTCAAATTTTATTTATTTTTCAGCTATATATTATTTGATATCTGATATCTCATCTATTTTATTTTTATTATGAATGTATTTAAATTTTTTTAAGAGTTCAAGAAATATGGGAGTGTAACTAAATTTGATGATGACAAATCTGAATTGGATCTTTATTTGGAAGAACGAACAATTGATTATGACCGCTTTAGTGATTTGGATGTACTTAAGTATTGGACATATTACATAATATCCCAATCTTTTAGTTATGGCATATGATGTCCTAAGTATTTCAATTACTATAGTAGCATCTGAATCTGCTTTTAATATTAAAAATCGTGTTCTAAATAAGTATAAAAGTCCTCTCCTTCCTGAAAATATCCAAACTCTTATTTACACGCGAAATTGGTTGCATGGCTTTATTCCAAATGGTGTTTTTTTATGTTCTTTGGATTTATTTTAATATCTTGACTAATGATTGATTTTCAATGAGATTGATTGTCTAATACTTTTATTATTGTGAATCTTAGATGAAGAGGTTAGCCTTAAGACAAGTCTATCAAATTCAAAAGCAGATTCAAATGTTGTGCAGCTTGAGAAAGAGGCCAACGAAGATAGTGAAATATGATTCATTGTGGACACTGAATTTTAATATTTTACATGATTTGGTGTGATGAATTAATTGAATTGGTAATGTTTGAAACTTTGAATTTCTAACTTATTGATGTTTGGATTGAATTTTTGAATTTTAGATGTTTGAATTGATGATGTTTAACTGAGGATATACCATATGTTGATTTTTTTATCAGATTATTGGTTTTATTTGAATTGCAAATAGATAAAGCACTCAACATATTGCACATCGTGATAGGAGATAAGTTTGAACACTCTGAATTTGGTCAGTGGCCAGCACTAACAAATTTTTGATGAATTTGTCCAGCAGCAATAATCTTACATCACATGCATGATATGTGGAGTAAATCAAATAATCTTTATTACGAATGGATGAATGGTTGTCAAATCCAAAAGCATCTGCTATCACTCTCTAATTCAACTTTTGTTTATTCTTTTTAGAAACATTTTTTAATATATGGTGTTCTATTATAGCATTTCTATTTGTCATAGCCTTACAGCATTTCTGTGTCACTTTGGCTCTGCTCCTCATTACTCCAACTCTCCAAGTCATTCACACAAGCTATTTGTTGACAAAAGAATGTGCTAGATCCCAAATGATAGATAAAATGGGCAAAACCTTGACTGTGGACTAAGGTCCATTATTAATTCCATTAGCTGGCAACGCTAGAATCTTTCAGAGACAGTGAGATATAATAACTCGGCTGTATCAGTTTTTTGTTATATTTTGATGGGCTGACCTGACCCGGCCCACAGTCTTTAAAGAGTTGAACTGGACCAGTTATATGCTATTCTATTTTTTAGCTGGGCCTAATCCAATCCGGCCCATCAAATTTTAAGCCTTTGTGAGCTGGATCGGATTGGGCCATTTTGACAGCTCTACTGATAAAGGGGCAAATGGTGTCTGAATCAGAGCTGAGGCCGATGGAAAGATAGGTTAAGAGGAAGAGGTGACCAGAGATAACAGTCTGTAGAGAAAGAGGGGATTGTAATATAATTTAACTAGTCTAAGCTAATATAGTAATTAATCTTGTTTTTACTGTAGCCACTGATATTCTGGTACTTAACTGGTAACATATCTATCAAAATTCCAGAATATCATGGTTGTAAATTTCCCTTTACCTCAGCGGATGGAAACCAACAGCTCGGTTAATCTTGATACTGGGTACCGACTGAGATTGTAAAAATCTTAGGTTTTAGTAACCTTGCCAAGTTCTTTTACTGGGTTGGGGGGGATTCAATCTTGCTTGCAGGTCCAAGGTTGAATATAGAGCAGCAGGTGAGAATTAGCCTCTCCTAGTCTCCAAAAATATAGTGGTGCAAGTGATGCCATCTGTGCTAGCATTCAATACAAGTATACAACTATACAAGCAATCAATGTCGAATTATGAGGATAATTAATCCTATAAGCGACCATGGAGTGGCAACTACATCTATCTGGAGTCAAAATAAATCTCCACTACTTGGTTCTCATTTGAACACAATCTCTATTCCTTGGATACCAGTCAAATTGCATGTTTATAAACTCCTGGCCAGATCCGGCAAGATTAGCCGGAAAAAAGAGGGATGGTGCAGGAGAGGATGATTGCGAGGGTCGCAGGGCCCAATCCCTGAGATAAGAAAACATGTCAACTTGCCCTCAATTTGGTATACATCATAAGGTCCCCTCCCTCAAACTAGGGATAAAAATTTATAGCAGTTCTGCTGTGAAAGATCCTATAGACAGGTAGCTGCCAGGTAAGCGACATTTAACTTTAAGCAGGTTTTGAAAGGCTAGAAGGGGATCTTTGCCGGCAGCCTACTTAGAGGCCAGAGATGGCAGCGTCGACCTGAGGAGTTCGAAGGTGAAGCAGAGGAAAGAAATATACATGGATCCATCAGATGCTCTGTGGGCATTCATAGATTAATAAAGCACCAAAAATTACTAATAGGTTAGTCATATAATCCTGGAGAAAAGTTCTTCTAAACAATCAAAGAACCTAAGATCATTCAAAGTCTATATATATATATATATATTTTACGCTTCTCCCTCCCATTCTGCAGGAACTTTGCACAAGTTAACTCACCTAAAAGCTCATTCCCACTCCCATGACTCCCACAAACAGCCTCAACCAAGACACACCATCCTTCACCATCCAAACCCACCTTCCTCTTCTCCATCTCCTCCAAACAAACAAGCATCATCCACCTCCACCCTCATAAAGCCCCATTGCCAAGCACCTGAAGCTCTCCACCCTCGGGCAATGCTTGCTCGCCAGCATTGCGCTCAGAACTCCTAACGCCTTCTTGAACTCCTTCACCCTACAAACCCATCAAGCATCATCCGATATGTCGCCGCACCGGGCTCGCATCCCTTAATCTGCATCTCCACCAATACCTTATAAGCCTCATCAACTCTACCTTCGAAACACAAGTAGTTGATCAAAATGTTATAAATCGCAACATCCGGCTTGATCTTCCGCCTCTTCATCTCCGCAAGCAGCCCTTCCATCCCTTCAAAATCTCCTCTCCTCGCGCAATCACTCATCAAAACCCCATAATTCACCACCTTAGTCTTGCAACCCTGGTACTCCATGTCGAACATCATCTTCTTCGCAGCATCATACTTCCCCTCCAAGCACAATCCTTCCATCAACAAAGCATAGGTGACTGCATTCGGGTGCGTTCCCTTCTCACTCATCTCCTCTTTCAATCTCAAACCCATGTTCACGTCCCCGTTCCTACTAAGGAACCCGATGAGTATATTATAAGTGACAAACGACGGCCTGACCCCTCTCTTGACCATTTCGTCAAACACTCGACGGGCTTCTTCAAGTCCATCCTTTTTGCAGCAGCTTCCTTTGAGGATTATATTATAAGAGACGGTATTCGGACGTATATGGAAGTCGGAGCACCGGTCGAGCAATCCTCGGGCATCGTCGAGGCGGCCATTGTCGACAAGGGAATTGAGAAGGAAGTTGAAGGTCTGGAGGGAGGGGGCGGTAGGGCAGTTGAAGGAAGGGAGGTCGAGGAAGAGGCGGAAGGCTCGGTCGGGGAGACCGGCTTTGCCGAAATGGTGGATGAGGGAGTTGAAGACGGATTCTTTGCAGGGGATTTGTTGGGATCGGAGGAAATGAAGGAGGGAGTCGAGGTGAGAGAAGAGGCGGGCGCGGGCGAGGCGGTAGACGAGGGCGGCGCAGGAAGGGTGGTCGTGGAACTGGGGGGAGGCGGAGAGGAGGTGGCGGAGGGCGGCGGCGGGGTCGGGGATGGATTTGAGCTCGGCGAGGAAGGGGATGGTGGGCTTACAAGGTCGGTGCCGGCGCCGTTCTGGTGTTCGAGGGCGAGGGGAGGACGAGGAGCCGCGGGGTTTGGTTCGCAGTGCTTCTTTGCCCGGCCAGCATCTTCGCACCGCGAGGTGCTTGAAACTTGAAACAGATCCACTTATAAAAATCCAGACATTTTTCATTGAATAAAATTAAAAGAGATACCTCCCCTTTTTTCAGATTAACCAAGAAAAAAATTTAAAATTATTCAAATTTTTAATTTTATGTTGAATATTAATTTAATATAATTAGATCATCAAATTTTCAAAAAATTTTAACTCGAATCTTAACCATATATTTCATCTTACTTGCTGTTATAAAAAAGTCACGTGAGCTTATGTGACAGGTGGATATGCCCGAAGGGGCTCATGTAGATAATATAGATTTTTTTTTTCTTCTTCATTTACAATGTGGAATCTGATTATTCATTCTATTCTCGACAAGTCAATCCCAATGATGATTGCAAGATTAGTGATTTATCGGTCATCGAGAAGGTAGTGATGG
Organism: Elaeis oleifera; assembly: GCA_000441515.1. Taxonomy (NCBI): domain Eukaryota; kingdom Viridiplantae; phylum Streptophyta; class Magnoliopsida; order Arecales; family Arecaceae; genus Elaeis; species Elaeis oleifera. The sequence continues at coordinate 994,796 of KE504841.1, forward strand.
GTCCTTCATTTTGATGATGAAAGTATTTTTTTTTATCTTATATTAGAATTTTACGTATTAAGATTTGACTTAGATTTTTTTAATAATCTATAATTCTTTCAATCCAAAAAAATAAAAAATAAAAATTTCGCTTGAGTATGAAATATTACTAGTGATTTTAAGTTGAAAATGATCCCAAAATTTATTTTCATTGTGCATGTATGTGGTCCCAAAATTTTGTTGAAGCTTCTTTATGTACATGGAATGTGGTCCCAAGATGTTGTCTTGTATATGGTCCCGAAGCTTTATTAAAGCTTCTTTATGTAGTGTAATAGGTCCTAAATTTGTTCCCGTGTGATCTCAAAGCTTTGTTAAATCTTTGGGATTTGATAGAATATGGTTCCAAGTTGTCAAAGCTTTGTCTTTTAATGATTACTATTGTCATCTGCTACTTTCTTGCTAAGCTATATACTTTTAAGGAAAAGGGTATGCCCTGTTGTAGTACAGCAAGATATCTTGCTAAGTATGGCAAGATAGTATGCCCTACTATAGTAAAATAGAGTAGCTTGTTGTCATATATCTTACTTCATAGACATATTTTTAATATTAATAGACTCTCTATTAATAGCTAGTTCATTTTAAAACAATCTTTATGACTACTTCATTGATGTTGCTTATAATTTTTTCTTAATATTACTTATATAATTAATGTTTCTTTTAATATACTATACAATGGATTGCGTAACCTTTGCTATGCATCATAGTGAGAAGTTTGTCAACAAGATTCAATGCATCGAATATGTTGGAGGGAATGTGACTTATTATGACATCCATGACACAAATAACTTATGTTAAGTTATAAGATATGATGGGGAAGCTATGCATGGATAAAATTGTAAGATTATTTTCTAGTTTTTGTTCCAAATGACAATCAGGGAATGAGGCTTGTGTACGAGGATAGTCAGCTTCAAAGAATAATAAAACTTGTATTAGATATAAGAGAGTATCTCAATATTTATATTGAGCATGAAGAATCAGTCAATAAACTAGTCGTGGAGAGATCTAGGACTAGAAGTGTTGTTAAAAAGATTTTGGAGGACTAAAGTCTGAAACTAATGAGAAGCAAAGAAATTGGTAAGCAAACAGAGAGGGACGAAGTCATAGAGTAACAACTGAGCAAAGTCAGCAAGTGGTGATAAATAAAGAAAAGAAACAGTGCATGACAAACCTAGGGATAAAAGGATTACTGAAGAGTCTTCGGATGATGAAGAGTGTACTCTTGTTGCAGCTAATCTCCGATTGCACCTATCACCGGTGAAGAGTGACCTGCAAAAAAAATTCACTGGCCAGAGTTATGTTCGGTGGAGACCCTCCGATACTTAAGTTAGTGGAGAGTGTCGAACAGAAAATTGAATGTAAAGTGTGGTAGAGTATCAGTCCAGAAGTGTCTTATCCTTACTGTTCTCTTACCTCACCTTTATATAGGCAATTTGGATGTAACCGTTAAGCACATGGGATCCTGCTTTTTATGGCACTAAAGATAATTAGCTCCTATTATCGGACCATAATCATGGAGTTAGTGGGCAGTTTATATCTACTAATGATCATGATATGTGGTTGTCTCTCATGATTGTGGTATCATGATTATAGATTAGTTGGTCAGCAGTCGGCAGTCGGCCATGGCAGTCGGTCATATCAGTCGGCAGTCGGTCATGTCAGTTGGCAATTGGTCATGGCAGTTAGCCGTTTGACAATCAACATAATGACTCTGCTTTGGCTATAATGATGCTGCCTTAGTCAGATGATGCTGATTTAGCTAGATGGTGATGGTTCGATCAGATGATGCTGGTAGGACATCGGGATGATGATATACTGATATCCTGAAGCTGTAGGCTCTAGAGGAACATCTTAACTTCAACTTTGAAATAAACGTACCTCCATGCTCTCTTTTGACTCAGGATTCTAGCTTCAGCATTAAAACATCTTGACTTTTTGGAGGAGGTCACATCAAAGATCCCTTCAAAAGGATAGGGACATGATAGTGTGGGTTCCAATGGGACCATGCTTAGCATGTTAGGAATGCAACCATGCAATCCGATGGGCTATGCTTAACCTTTTGGGAATGCAGCCATACTCTGTCACCCACAGAATCAAAAATTGATCTTGAGTCGGGTGCCGACGTGGAGTTAGGAGGAGGAGGCCTGACCTTGAATCGGGCAGCTGACATAGAATCGAGAGAGCAAATTCGATTATTCTGATAGTTCCCCCACTCCCAAGTCTAAGGTGACTTAACACGTTGGATGATGAAAGTCAGCATATCTTTTGTGATGATTTTGAGCTCCGATTTTATAGTCGTTTCAGTTGTCAATCGGAGTCGGCATATTCTTTCGTCTGATCATAGTCGAGTTGACATATAGAGTTGTTTGATCGAAATCGATATGTAGATTCGATCAATCGATATTGGCATATAGATTTGATCGATCAGAGTCGGCATATTCTTTCGTTTGATTGTAGTCGAGTTGGCATATTGTTCTGTCCAATCATAGTTGAGTCAGCATGTTGTTCCTTCGATCATAGTCGAGTCGGCATGTTATTCTGCCCGACCATAGTCGAGTCGGCATGTCTTTCGATCGAAGAGTCATCCGATCGGAGTTAGTATGTAGATTTGATTGACTGAAGTCGGTATGTAGAGTCGATCGATCGGAGTCAGTTTGTAGATTCGATCGACGGAGGTCGGTATGTAAATTCGACCATTCAAAGTCGGCTTGTTGTAAATACTGAATATGTCGAGAGCTGGTATATCATGAATGTTGGAGGGCTAGAAGTCGGCATGCTGCGAGTGCCGAGAGTATTGTCGGTGCAGAGTAAGGCAGGATAGCTGTGCCTTAAAGATACAGTCTGTGACGTCAGCTCCTTCGATTGCTGTTGTCGTTGTTCTACAGTCTATTGAAGACTGTGAACAGCTTCGATGAGTGTCTTCACCTTAGCCTTGAGGTTTACCTCAGTAATAATGGACGTATTCTGAACATTTCTTCTTATCGGGATAGTGGTGGCTTGCATGATGGGAACATCGAGTCGATCATCGTTCTGAAGATGGAGAAGGAGATCGTTGTGGGGCACGATGACTGTGCTTGGATGGCACTGTGTGCGGCACCGGCTCCTCCATCATCAATTACTATGGTTGTTGTAGTATTTGTTGCTGTTGGAGGCTGTGCACTGCCTCCATCAGTATTTTACTTGCTGCACTAGGGCAGCAAATTGCTGAGCGTCTGCGATGACAATCGGACGTGAGAAGCTGGGCTTTGTCAGTGGAGGTGGAGATAGAAAATCTTTTCAGAGGGAAGATTGCCTGACGGAGTTGGTGGAGATGTTTTGGGCTCTTATTTTCATCATGATTGGATTTTATCTCCCTTCTTGGTGCACCAATCTATTGCGGTCAATCCTCAGTTGCACATATCATTGATGAAAAGCTACCTGCAACAGGAAGTTCACTAGCCGGAGTTGTGTCCGACGGAGACCCTCCGATGCTTAAGTTAGTATGGGTAGTCGAATATGAAGTTGAATATAAAGTGTGTTAGAGTATCAGCTCAGAAGTATCTTACCCTTGCTGTCCCCTTACCTCCCCTTTATATAGGCAATTTGAATGTAACCGTTGAGCACGTAGGGTCCTACTTTTATGGTACTAAAAGATAATTAACTCCTATTATCGGACTATAATCATGGAGTTAGCAGATAATTTATGCTCACTAACGATTGTGATATGTGGTTGTTTTCCATGGTTGTGCTATTGTGATTGTTGATTAGGTAGTCGACAGTTGGCCATGACAGTTGGTCATGTTAGTCGGTAGTCGATTATGGCAGTCGGTAATCGACAGTCGGCCATGTCAGTCTGCAATCGGCCATGATAGTCGACCGTCAGTCATGGCAGTTGGCCGTTTGACAACAACCATAATGACTCTACGTCGATCATGATGATGTTGCCTTGGTCAGATGATGCTAATTCAGTCAGATGGTGATGGTTCAATCAGATAATGCTGATAGGATGTCGGGTGACGATACACTGATATCCTGAAGCTGTAGGTTCTAGAGGAACATCTTAACTTCAATTTTGAAATAATATACCTCTATGCTCTCTTTTGACTTAGGATCCTAGCTTCAGCATTAAACATCTTGACCTTTTGGGGAGGTCACATCAAAGATCTCTTCAAAAGGGTAGGGATATGATAGCGTGGGTTCCAATGGGACCATGCTTAGCATTTTGGGAATGCAGCCATGCAATCTGATAGGGCCATGCTTAACCTTTTGAGAATACGGTCATGCTCTGTCACCCTATAGAATCAGGAACTAATCTTGAGTCGGGTGCCGACGTGAAGTCGGGGGAGGAGGGCCGACCTTGAATTGGACAGCTGACATAGAATCGGGAGAGTAAATCCGATTACCTCAACAACTCTATTCATTGATAGTGAAGAGGAAGAGAATGATAACAGCTACTATACAAATGCTAAGCTATTAATTGATGATGAAGAGTTGATAGCTATGAGAGACAAAGTGAAAGAAGCAAGAAATAAGAATAAAAAAAAGATAATATGGTACAGAGGAAGGAACCACCATCTAGGGGTTAGATTACAAGACTAAGTATTACTACTCTATTGGATGAAGTTGAAAAGTAGGCTGGATATGATAGTAACTTTCATGATTCATCTGAATTTGATATACCTGAATTAAGTCCTGAGCATGAGCTTGGTGTGCTTACGAAGAGGAAGAAGTGGATTTATTTAATCCTAAAACCAATATGCAGGATATCAAATTTTGTAAATGTATGACATTCAATACCATAGAATATTTTAAAGATGTTGTGATCAAGTATAGTGCAGCATAGAGTAGGGATGAAAGTGGTATGAATATTATTTGTCTGGAGCTATTTTCATATCTAAATCAATCCGGATATAGATAGCAATTTGAAGATCCGACTAACATTCGTATTCATTCCATATCCATAAAAAAAAATAGATATGGATATGGATGACAACTATCTGATCCATATTCGAATATCCGAATCTACATGCAATCTTATTAATTTTATATAGTATTTATTAATTTTTAAAAAATATACAACCATATAAATATATTAAACTTGATTTATCATTATTTAGTAATATCTTTGATTCTGTAGTCATAAAGTTTAATTCTCTAAGTAATATCTATAATTATATCTATATTTTTAATATCCAAATTGTATCTGTATCTATTTAAATAATATGGATATAAATTTTTATATCTGAATAATATCCATATCCATATTTATATTTATCAAATCAAATAAATATGGATATGGATATGATGGTATCTGATTCGGTTTCAATCCTAGTACAGAGATATGATACGAGGTTTGTGAAGAATAAGGCTACTAGAGCAGAGATAAAATATATATTTAATAGTTGTCTATTCAGAATATGGTATTCATATGAGAAAAGTATTGATAAATTTCAAATTAAAACTTATGTTGATAACTATAAATGTGTAAGAAGTCATAAAAACAGTCAAATCAAAACTACGTAGATTGCAAGAGAATTTCAAGAAAACTTAAGGTATGTTATAATTACAAGCTTAAAGAGATGAAGCAGGACATTAGGATAAGATTTGAAGTTAATGTAAGGATGATTAAAATGTCAAATAATTTTAGAGTCTACTAGAGGATCTCGTAGCAAACATTATGGTAGACTACTTGATCACTATGAAAGATCAGAAGAAGTAACAAAGGGACACAGTAATCATGAAGGTTGAGAGATCTACTGATGATTTATAGTTTCAAAATTGTATGTTGGTTTTGAAGCTCTTAGAAGAGGATTTTTGGTAGCTTGTAGGCCTATATTTGGGTTTGAAGGTTGTTTTTGGAAATAGATTTGTAAGGATGAACTTCTACCTGCAATTGATAGAGATGCTAACAATCAAATATTCTCAATACATGGATTGTAGTAAAAGTAGAACATAAAGATTCTTGGAGTTGGTTTATTAATCTCTTGACAAAAGATTTAGGGCTTGGAGATAGTTTAGGTTGGACCGTTATCAGTAACCAACAAAAGGTAAACTTCAATCATTATCTTATACATGAACATCATGCTTACCTTTTGATCATTATACTCTTTTATTATTGTATGTTATATGTAGGGGTTAATTCAATCAATCAGTGATCTGCTGCCACATGCTAAGCACAGGCATGTGCAAGATATATATATGAAAATTAGAGGAAGAAGCACAAGAATGAAGTTCTGCAATCTATCTTCTTTAAGGCTGCAAAGTGTAAAATAGAGGGAGACTTTGTAGATGTACTAAATGAGTTAAAAGAGTTATTTAAAGCAGCATAGGAAGACTTCATATATACAAATCCAAAGAAGTTTAGCCAAGCCTTCTTCAATCCATTTCTATGTTGCGATGTCATTGACAATAATAAATCGGAGACATTCAATGGTTGCTTACTTTAAGCAAGGGAGAAGCCATTGATTGAGGTGCTGAAAGATATATGGAGGGCATTGATGGTTTGAATGGCAAAGAAAGGAAAGATATCGAGAAGTGGCATTGAAAAATTTGCCCTTGAATTAAAGAGAAGATAGAGAGAAATTAAAGAACAGATAGTGTAAGGTAATTTATAACCATGATAGAAAATATGAAGTCACATGCAAGAGACAATTTTATAAAGTGAGCTTGTGATAGGAGTTATATGCAATAAATGGAACCTAACAAGCATACCATGCAATCATGCCATATCTGCTATATCGCATAAGTGTGATAATGAACTGTAGGGTGTCATACAGAAGATGCATGGATAAGTTATTATGAGTTTGTCCTTCAATCTGTCAATAGAAAAAAGTTATGGTCTAGAATTGATGAAGAGGTAGTGCTACCTCCACCATTGAGAGTAATACCAGATAGACCTAAAAAGATAGGAAAAAGGATCCATGTGAGGAGTTCAAGCACCCTCCTAAGCTTTTGAGATATGAAAGATAGATGACCTATCATGTATACTTTCAAAGAGATCATAACAAGTAGGGATGCCCCAATAGAAATGATTCATCAATAATTGATCCACCATCAAAGAGGTTCTAGAGGCAAGCCAAGTAAAAATCAGGTTCTCACAATAAAAAAAATTTGTCACTCTAACATGCATTATTATTTCTTTATTGTATGATAATGTTTACTTTTTTATATCAGATTATATCTAGTGGAGCCACTATAAGAAGACGAGCAAAACTGCCAATAAAGAGAAGAGCGGGATAATTAGTTATTATTAGAACTTCTGAGAAGCCACATCCTAAAGGCTCCACTGAAAAAAAGGAAGAGGCCAAGGCAGAAAATGCTATCCGAGGGTTATGGACTATATATCTCACCAAATACTAGGGAGAGATTTTTTATGGCAAGTTTTTATCATATTGAGTCATATAATATCACCTAGCTGATTTACAGTTGGATTGCATTTACAGGGACCAAGCAGGATGAGGCACATTAGTGGAAGAAGTGCAACTTAAGTTGTTATAGGTTCACTAAGAGCTCATGTAGATGCTAGAAAGAGAAACCACAATGAAAGATCTACTCAGTCATTCATTGTCTGATCAGTCAGGAACTCAAGGTAGCAGTATTGGCAACATTAGTTGATATGCTTGTTACATGCTGTTGTGGGAGCAGTTTGGAAGAGGATTGGTGTTTTGGTTACCTAGATCAGTAGTTATTTTTAGGTACCAGATATAGTTGTTAGATTTGGTTAATTTGTATAAGGAGAACAATGTATGAAGTTTCAAGGTTTGGCCATTATGAAATAGTTTTTTTATTAAATATTAAATGTTTACTCAATGTTAGTTTAGTATCGAGACAATGTAAATTTTAATGCTTTGAAAAGTTGAATGTGATATCGATCCTTTGGCATAAGGCTCTATTCTTTGGCACAATATTTTGGCCACAATATTTCAAACTTTCAATGATTGAGATGCATTGCTTGGAGATACTTTACAGGTTCAAAGTGTTTGTAATGTTTATGTGAATATTTGTTATTTGGGACAATATTTCAAGCACTATGGTTGTCTCTATTATGGTATATTGCATTGAGTTACAACTGGATTGCATTGAATTATATAATGTTTGTAAACTGATTTATAAGTAGATTGCATTGAGTTATGTTATGTTTGCAAGCAAATTTACAAGTGAATTACATTGAGTTATGTAATGTTTCTAAGTTGATTTATAGGTAGATTGCATTGAGTTATGTAATGTTTATAAGTTGATTTATAGGTGGATTGCATTGAGCTGTGTAATGTTTATAAGCTGATTTACCATTGTGTAATGTCTCAGTGGCACAATCCAAGTTTCATAATATTTCAATGGGACTTGTTTCATAATGTTTCATAAGGGTATCATATATTTGTTCATAAACTTCTTTATTTTGTTTTATGTTCAGTAATGTGAACTTGTTTGTATCTTTCAGTATCTTCTAATAGAAGTTCAGTAAGTTTTATAGATCAAGGTTTAGCAGTAGCATTATTTTGTCCAAATAGTTCAACAAGTTGTCCATGAACTTATCCATGAGCAAGCTGGATGAACTTCTTCAGTGCCTCTTTCAATATATAGTCCAAAATAAAGGTTCAACAAGGCATAAGAGTATCGTATGCTAGCCGGATGTGAGCATACATATAGAATCATTTTTATTTCATGTTTCTAGACAAGCAGGGTGAACTTGTTTGTTTCTTTTAATATCTTACAATATAAGAAGTGCAGCAAAGGGTTTTGCCTAGGTACCAAAAGGAGATTCAAAAAAATTATACTATAAAGTATTAATGTTTCAGCTTCATAGTTTGCTCAGTAGCACATAAAAGATTTAGAATATTTCATTACTATTTGTCAACTAGTTCAGTTATGCTCACATAATTACAAAGTTGATTCTTACTGTAGTAATTTAAAATAATATACGACTTGTTTAGTTTTATAGGTTTCACTCATGCTAAAGTTTCCTATTTCAAATAATAGGTAATAGTATATTAGTTATTCAAACAATGGCTTTATAAATTATATTTGATGTAAAGTCAAATTGTTCAGATAATGCCTAGTAGTGGCTGTAGCAGTAGCATTGTATACTACTTCATATTTCAACTTTAATAATAGTAGCATTTCAAATTAAATCAAGGGCACTAGCAATGGCTATGCAATTTGAGCTTAGTAATGCCCTTTGAACAACAGTAGTATTAAACATTTTTCAAACTTTAGTATTCCATATTTCAAAATATTAACTTTAATAACTGAGTATACTGCTTAATGAATAATAGAAGCCATTCAAACTTGTTTAAATTACATGCATATGCTATTTCATATTTGTTGGTTCCATACGTGTGCCATTTCAGCATTACTTGTTTAACCAACATGATATACTCTCAGCCCCTAAATGCAGCCACAAATCCCATTCCCATACAAAGGTTCAACCATAAACATTTCATAGCCACCTTCGTCTTCATCATTAGCTACCACCAGATACTCTATATGAAGGAGCGGTAATTGGAGGCCCACACAGATCTGCATTGCCAATAAAAGTGGATAGAGCCTAATGGAATCCTTCCTGATGGATTACTTATTTATTCTAAGACATATTCAAATTGATTATAGAAGTAAAAAAGATGAAAAAACTCTGAGGACTAGTGCCCCTGCGTTCATTAATTGAAAGGTCAAGAGATTCCAGTAACCGCATTCCACCTATCTTCTTCGGAATATTCCCAACCAAATGTCGTGTTGCTTGACCGAAGGCCTATTATAAACTTGCTGGATACCGTAGTTTAGCTGGGTCCAAGGGTTGCAATTGGATTAGGTTGAATCGGATATGGGATAAATTGAATCCAATTTGAATCATAAATTTGTTAATATGAGTGCGATCCATTTATTAAATAGGTTAAAAATCTAAATATGAACTTGACTTTTTTATAAAATAGATAAACAGTTAAACTAGTCTTAGATAGATTTTAAGCAGTCCAACCTTAACCTAACCTAACTATAAAATAGGTTAGATAAATCAAAGGTCTAGATATTAACCAAAGACAAGTTTAATAAACGACTTTTGGCAAGATCATTGATTTATAGCCCAGATCCATTTTATGCCTAACTTGAATTTGGTTAAAATAGGTTAGTTGTGGGTCAAGTTGGTAAGTCGACTCATAAATTGCCACTCTTAATCCCGATTAAGCAGGTCAGAAATATCATTTTATTTTTTATTTTATTTTAATTTATTTATTGGTTTCCGGCATGTTGAAATTCAAAATCAGATCGGACATATGGGTCATTTTTAGAATGAGCTGACACGATCTGTTGATTCAAGTAGTCCCAAAACCTAGATAGTGCATTAATCCTTTATATTATGATTGTAAATTTGACCCAAAATAATAGATACATCCAATATAAAACTTTTAGGGATGCCATCCTGCCAAGTCCAAGTAAAGGATACTCCAAATCTTGGACAAAAATGATCCGATAATGCCAAGTCTTAGTAAGGAACACTACAACACATCATCATCCTTCCAATAATTTCTCGTATGATCAATCCCACACGACCATCGTTGACTATTGCAGTACACGAGAATAGATCGTCTCGATCGTTGCCTGAAACCATTCTAGCCATCCAATTACCAATCGCCACGTCGGAACGATGATCCGGGCGGTGACTAACTGACCAAGGGATGAGGTTTTGACTTTTCTCAGTTGTTTAGCGCACCACCCAGTCTGCGATGGTGAACACGAAGCCACCATGGATTGGTCTCGTTGAGGTCATTCTGATCATTCCTTCCCGTACCTCTTTTGAACTCCCGTCCCGTTCTGTGGATCTTGCAACCCGATCTATCCGGATCTTGCAACCCGATCTATCCTTATAAACCAAGGCGAGCAGCAAAACAGGGTGGGTGGCTTCTGCCAAGGGCCAGGAGGGGAGAGCCAAGGCACAACCAAGTACTCCTTCCTTCTCATAAAACCAAGCATAAACTTCAAATACAATATATATTTTTGAGTAACTCATAAGCTGGAACTAAGCTTAATGATAGTGTTTCCTCATCGTTTTTGCGATTCTCGTCGCCATTTGCAGCACATTGTTCCACTAGTTTCGTAAATTTGTCCATGTGAACCATTTGTTCGACGAAATACCCCGATCAAATGGAGTCGCGTTATCTGATGCTTATTACCCTTTATGGGTGGTCAAATTACTGTGGGTTGAAATGTGATGGAACTATTTTAGTGGCGCTGGTCAATATGTGGGGACTGCTGTTGAATCTGGTGGTGGGAGGATGGTGTTTGATTAAATGCTTGTGAGTCATGTGATTCTGTATGGACAAGGAATCTAGTGGTATGAACTTAGCCAGTGATCTTTCTCTTGAACATGATCCTCTTCCATTACTATAATTATACAGAACACATGTATTTCGACTTTTGTCTCCTATTTCTTGAGTGTGAATTTTGTGTAGGAAACATATCTTAGATACATTTGATACTATATTAGAACTGCTCTAATAATTTTTGCTCCATTCTTCATGCTGGGTTGCCAACCAACTCAATTGTTGAGCATCCTTCCTGTCCTATTAACTCAAGCTTGGGACATCACCATCAGTGTTATTAATCCCAGATCAGATTTTTCAGCTGAACTGAGTCTTGGTTGAATATATCTGTTTTGGAATGCTCATGTTGGGTGTTTGTTTTAAATAGAACATGACTCATATGGTTGGAGGATGAACTTTTATTTGGTCTGATAGCATTCCCTTGCCACACCACAAATCAGCTTTTATTGTGATTACTAACTGAACATTTAAAAAGCAATTGAAAGAAAAAGTTAGTATCATAAAAATGATACATCTGGTTCCACCAGAAGATGTCTTTCTGAGCTGATTTGGATCAGACTGGCATCAGCTCTGGTTCTACATTTGTTCCAGCTCTGAAGGTTTTATTCAGCAGAGAAGACTGACTGTTATAGTTTATTAAACAACTAAGAGCCAAGCTAGGCTTCAGAAGCCTGTATGTCGAACCCCAACATATAAAGAAGTAATCTATCAAATCTTAGTTCCAATTCATTGAGATTTGTATGCTTTACTTCCAGAGATGTTAATTCATTACGTTCTTCTGATTGAGTTATTTTCTTCTTTTTTTCCTTCTCTTTTTGGACCAGAGAAAAAAGAAAAGTTAGATTATACCAAGATCACTTTGTCTTGGTGTTTAATTTTAATGATGCATGAATGCTTAGGAACCGGCAGTATCAATTGTATCTACAGCATAGCAATTTATACGTCAGACTTTGAAATCTCTGAACCTTGTCAAAGACTCCTTCTGCACTGATAACACAGTTCATCACTGTACTTCTCACAAGAAGGCAAACCTAATATATTGATCGAACCTTCTTAAATGGTAACGGAGTCTTGTTCACAGTGTATTTGCTTTTAACTAATGACATTCTTCCATAACTTTTCCTTTTGGTTGGGAATGTACATTTATCATATTGAGTATCTGTCTATATGTGCATTACATGAATTACCCTGATAAGCTTTTAGTTTATTCATAATTTGAGTTTGTCTATTTATAATAATTTCAAATTTTTATCCATTTGAAAATATCGTGACAAAGGTTTCTTGTGGAATCATTCAATTGGTTTCCTTGCAGGGCCATTGCTACAAAGATGGGAAACTTAACCTTTTTTAACTTTATAATCACATTAAGTTTTCTAGTTATCTTTGTCCTATTTCAATGGTCAGATGATGCTTAATACACTTATCGATACTTTTATCATTCCTGCCCCATCTGTTTCCTTCTATTTAGCTTCCACTCGCTGATTCTTAGTCTCACCTCTGTAGACAGCATATAGAATGAGCTAATTTGGCACATACACTATTTTGAATCAGATTCCTGTTCATCATTATGATTTGCCTTTCTTCATTCATGCTATCCACCATTCCCCTGCCAAGAATCCTGACCAATAACACCACCAAAATTTTCATCAATTCCTTGTAAAAATTTCTCTACTCCATCTGTCTCACTGCCTACCAGTAAGTTTCGTTATCCTATGTCTTCTCCTTGGTCGGCAACAGTTGCCGTTCAGGGAGATGTTGAAGAGAGTGGTCAACAACCAAAACCAAAGTGGTCTAACATAGGACCTGACATAACAGAGGCCCAAAACAGGCTATCTCTCAACTTCCTCTGAAGATGACTAAACGCTGCAAGGCCCTCATGAGACGCATCATATGCTTCTCTTCTCAAGATGAAAACCTGCCTCTCCTGTTGGCTGCATGGGTAAAGGTCATGAAGCCTAGGAGAGCTGACTGGTTGTCAGTTCTCAAAGAAATGAAGAGAATGGAAAATCCTCTGTTCATGGAGGTAGGTCAGTTATCTTTTATCCCTATTGCATTGCAATCTTTCCTTATCAATTTAATACATACTCCTTGATAGTTCTTCTCTAACGTGTGCTAAATGATCAGTCTCCTTGAGTTTTGTTCGTAAGCATATTGCTACCATTAAGATAAAAGGAAATTCAGATTCTACACCATTCAGTGCTTGTTGCCTGGCTTGGTTATGAATCCAATCAATTCATATTTTGTTACTTATTCAAGAAACTGTCATATTTAGTTCCTTTTCACTACTGTAGTAATTACTTGCTGTTATTGTTTTATTTATTGGACGATATTGCAATTTCCTAGTATTAGTATGGATGGTGAGCAATCCTTCACTAGGTCACAATTATGGTTCATCATAAACAAATTTTGGATTATCATAAAAATTCTTTTGAGTTAACTGAGTCTGAGAAGATATCTGGCTTTTGATGAGCCATCTAATAACCAGGCAGATTATACAGTGACTGATTCAGCTATTCACAATAGATTTAGTTATATGTGTACATCTATTCATAGCAAGGTTTGCTGTACCATACCGAACCGGATGGCACAGGGCATATCATATTGGCTCCATACCGTACCGGTTCGGTACACATGGTATGAGAGGTGTGCTGGTACTTGGTACATGTCTGTACACCAAACCAACCCTGTACCAACACGATAATAGGTTGGCATGGGTATGAGGCTTGGAACCGATATGGCAAACCTTGATTTATAGTAGCATAAGCAATTTATCTACAATCCCACATAAATATCCCATGCTTGTTCAATTTAAATTGGTATCTTTTATCATATAGCTGTGATGTGGCTAGTACTTTATAATTATTTGGTATCCTAAGATCATTAATGATAATCAGCTGGTCCTTGTTCGGTAAAATCTTTGAAAATGCTTTTCTTGGTTAAAAGACTTGGTTTTCTTTTTCAAATATGCTTACGCAAACCAAAGAACTAGGCCAAATGTGATATATGATGTTTGGATGATTTCAAGAATTGGAGCAGGTCTTAACATTCAAAAGAGGCACTTCGTAAGGGTATTTATTAAGCAGAGACATGATGGAAAGAAGAACTAACTCTACTATTGTTGTTTTGGAAGTACATTTGCATATGCAATACAAAATGCAAGGAAAGGCAACACTTACGTGACAAATTTATTGGCTTTCGACTTACCTAAGAGCCTAGTGGAAGGTCAGCTAAAAATAGGGATTACTATTTGGTGATGTTGGTCGATATATGCCACCTCACAAGATTAATAGCTTCCCAAGATCTCTTGTAGCATGGAGTACCTATCAGCATAGTCTTGATTTCTGTCATTGTGTATCAATATTTTTTCAACATGGTAAATATTTATATAAAGATGGCCTTTTTTAGCCAGTTGCCATTTTGGTATCGATACAATCTTTTCCCCAAATAAATAATGTCTATCTACATAAAAAATATCATGGCAAGAGAAAATTGATCCAGAAAACTATAGCAGTTGATGGACTGGCTTCCATCCATCAAATATTCCTTCCTCTTGCATTAGTCATTTCACATGCTTTACTGTCAAGTTTGAAACATTATTTTCAAATTATGGACCTGTTCTAACTTTTTTGGTCGAATTTGAGGCTTATTCTTCTAATGGATAATGCTTTCGTTGAAGGAAAATGTCAAAGTTGAAGGGTAATCATGCATTCTGGATGATTGTATCGGAGAATTTTTGTATATGTACTATGAGATGTTATCACATCTCCATGTGTACTAGGACTAGTCTGAGGGATAGTTTATTCTCTTTCATTTTGTTTCTTATAGATTAACTTGTATTAAGTTATTATATGTACTAATCTTAACGTCATTGCATATTCTTAGGTAATGGAATACGCCCTACTGGACGACTCTTTTGAAGCTAATGTACGTGACTACACCAAATTGATTGATGCATATGCAAAGCATAAGCTTTTGCAAAATGCTGAGAATGCATTCCAGGCCATGAAAAATAGAGGTTTTCCATGTGATCAGGTCACCCTCACTGTCCTAGTTGACATGTACAGCAAGGCCGGAGACCTTGATCGGGCCAAGGAAGCATTTGAAGATATCAAATTGCTTGGCCTCCCTTTAGATAAAAGAGCTTATGGCTCAATGATTATGGCATATATTAGGTCTGGAATGCTCAAGCATGCAGAGAGTTTACTAAAAGAATGGAGGCCAAGAGATTTTGCAGGAAGGAAGTTCACAAGGCATTGCTTAGAGCTTATTCCATCACTGGCAATGCTGATGGGGCAGAAAGAGTGTTCGAGACCATACAATTTGCAAGAATAGTTCCTGACAGTAAACTCTGTGCTCTTCTAGTGAATGCTTATTGTGTGGCAGGTCAGAGCGAGAAAGCTCGCAGTGTATTGGAGAACATGAGGAGTGCTGGGCTGAAACCAAGCGACAAGTGTGTTGCCTTGATGTTGGGTGCTTATGAGAGGGAGAACAGCCTTGACAGAGCACTAGCCTTTCTGATAGAGATGGAGGTGATGGTGTAGTGCTTGGCCAGAAGCATCACAAGTCATGGCGGGCTGGTTCCATAAACTCGGGGTGGTGGACGAAGTGGAGCAGGTTCTGAGAGAATTTCCGAGCGAGAAGGAAAACAGAAACTGCATTCATTATAGTGTTCTTAAATAGGTTGTAAGAGTTTTGAAATGGATGCTAGTTGCAGTGAACAAGTGTATTGTGCTTGATGTCACTTCGAGGCACATGAAAATAGTTAGTCCAAATAGCTCCTACAATGTTCTCCGACTTCGATTTGCCTAATCATTTGAGAAGAGTTTGGGGATGAAATAAGAGCTAAACAAGCTATTCAAGTCATCATGTATACCTTGTCGTTGGCATTGTCTTCTAGTATATCATCTGATGGATGAGCTCTGATTAGGGAATAATCTGTGTTTTATGTGTCACCTGCCATATAGGAAGCTGGTTTGGCATAGCCAGCTTCTAGCAGCCTCATGATGCTAGCCTGGCTAAATCGGTATAACCTACCATGCCTTCGCCAATATATGTGCAGGTGCTGTTGTTTCAAACTATAGAATGGTAATATGATGCTGCCACCCAAGTTGTGCCTTATAACTCATTTCTTTCCAGATAAATGTTTTGTTTGGTGACCATCACATACAAGCATTTGCACTAAAATACTTGTTAAAACATTGGCAGGACATTGTGACAGCGGCCCGATAACCTTTACATGCAGTCTTATGTAACCAAAGAATAACAGTTCCATTTCAACTCAGAATTTATGCCAAAGTTCAATTAAAGAGAGCTTATGAGCTACGAAGTCCATTGATAACAATCAAATGATTTGAAATAATAAAAGGATAGCGAAACATATATGCATATCTACGTCAAAAACTAAGAGTTAGGAGTACAATGCAGCACCATTTTTCCGGCAATTTATAATTGCTTAGTATGGAGCAATATTCTTGTCCATAGTCTACCATATATATTTGTGTATATATTATTGAAAAATTCTCATGTCAGGTGCCACTGCTGCAGAGAAAAAAATACTATTACTTAGAAAGGAGAACATCAAGATGATAATAACACTTGTAATAAGGAACTCAAACCTTTGCCCTTCAACAAGCATTACAATCTACACCTAGCTTGGGACAAGATGAGACCGGGCTCCGAAAACATGCAGAGCTCCAAGAAGATCCAATTCCTGCAAAATGACCCCATCATGGTCTGCTTAATCCACATTGGCAGCTAGACATCTTTGGCTCTTTTTTTCTCTTCTTTCTCCTTTGGACTTTTTGGCACTTGGGTCTGCATGCGTGGATCCTTAACTGTGTCCATGTGCAGGCTGTAGTGTTCCAAAGTAATTCATTGAAGTCATCAGCCATGTCGGCCTTCAACTACTCTAGATGGCTCAAATATTCTCCCCCTCCATCATCCTTCTTCACTTGCTTTGGTATCTAAAGTTCTAATTTTCAACAATTACTTTGATCTAGCTAAGAATTCAATCAAATCCATGTGTGGGAAACTTTATGGAATCCATGTGTGGGAAACTTTATGGAGGCAGAAGAAACACGGCACCACATTAACGTCTTCGCGTGCTAAACACCTGAAAGCAAAGCGCTACAACAGACTGCCTTTTGTAGGCAAATGTCTAACTGAGCACGGTCGACGAACGTCGACCGAGAAATTCTTTGTGCAGTACGAGCGACGTAGAAAATTTGATGTGAAGCACATGCTTTATATGATAGATCTATACAGACATTATTTTTCAATACATATTTAATATCTATAATTTATTTTTTATTTAAAAATTTACATGACAAAAATACTCTACTTTGAAAAAAATTATGACACTCTATGACATACTATGACTTCGCAGAATATCATGATATAGTCTGAAAAATTATGACATTCTGCATGCAGAATATCATAATATGGTCTAAGATGTCATAATATGGTTCACGATGTCATAATATAAAATGAATATTTTTGTCTAATCATTTCTAATGCATATTTAATGCCGACAGTTTCATTTGTTCGTTTGAAAATTTTGAATGACTAAAATATTTCTGCTCTTTGAAAAAAATTATGACATACATATTATAACATCTTGTATCAAAATTATAACTTTCTGCATGCAGGATGTCATAATATGGAAATAAGATATCATAATTTTTTTCAAAGGATAAGAGTACTCTCATCATTCAAAATTTTTAAATGAAAAAATCAAACGACGGGCATTAAATACATGTTGAAAAGTGGTGGCTACATGGATCATAAAACAATGCACTCCACGTCAAATTTTTTACACCGCTCACAGTGCACAAAGAATTTTACATCGATGAACATATGCCAAATCCATTTCATGTTTTTGGAATATGACTGATCATGGGAGACAATTCTATAATCACCTTCAAATTGTTCGGATGTTGGAATGAAAACAGTAAACAAGACCAAAGCATATAAATCACCTATTGGTTGGAGGCAGCATCGCAGCTCTAAAGTGGAAAGGAAGAGAGCTTTCTCTAGCCTTTTGCCTTAGTTTTAGATCGTCTTCTTTTAGATATTATAAAATCTGGGAAAAGAGGAGATTAGAGATGGGGACTTGATTGGAGTTTGACTGAAATGGATTAGAAAGAGAGGAAAGGATCAAACAGTCTTGAGTCTTGCATTTAGTGTCTCACGACGTGATAGCTTCCCACTAGCACCCGTATGTTGCACAGCTTCTGATTAGGAACAACCCGTTTATCATACACTAGTTTATAACCCCCTGCCACACATGGAATGTGATTTAAAAAAAAATATTTATTTATTAATTTATTAATATCTATTTATATATATTAAATAATTAAATTAATTAAAAAATATATTTTGTACACATCATAGATTATAAGTTATTTTTTCTCTAAATTTAGATTTTTCATGGCCTCTTGCCATCTGCTCCTTCTAAAAGCCTCATTCTCTTTCTATATTAGCATTCATTTTGCTCTATTTTGCTCTTCATCTTTACAGCTCGCTCTCTCTCTTCTCTTTTTCTGTTGCCATAATAGAGTTCAAGAGACTCTTGGAGAGTCGGGACCTCATCTGGATCGAATATATCGGAATCCACTCACACATCCACGATCTGGGCCACTTCGCTCTGGAGGCCCGGGCTATCTCTAAGGGTATGGGCGGACTGCTGGCCTCATCCTCCAACTCATTCGCAAGGATAAGATTGCCGGCTGTATCATCCTCCTTGCCGGCCAGCCCAGCACTGGCAAGACCACCATTACCATGGGCCTCATGAAGTTCCTTGGCCAGGACACCCCCTTCGCCACCATCTCCGGCTCCCAGCTCTTCTCCCTCGAGATGTTTAAGACTGAGGCCTTCATCCAGACTTTCCATCTACTTTGTTCTTCACATCTAGAGCTTGTTCTTTCTTCTCTCTTTCACTACCATAATAGACTTCAAGATGTTCTCGGAAAGCCAGGATCTCATTTGGATTGAGCGTATTGACACCCACTCGTACATCCGCGATCTGCGCTTCGACTTCACTCTTGAGACCCGCATCATCTCCAAGGATATGGTCAATTAGCAATCCGTCCGCAAGGCCACTGGCCTCATCTGCCACCGAATTTCATATATAATCAGTAGATTAAGAAATGATATGATAGGTCATATCTTACAATTTTCTATTAGAATTTTTAGCATTTTCTCATCCAAAAGCTTGTAACCCCGAGCTTATTCTCCACTTACATAAAAATAAAGAGTAAAATTTATATTTTATTTATTAGTAAATAATATTTTTAAATAGTAGTTTTTTCTCAAATTAAAAATATATACTATTCTTGTTCTTAATAAATATGATATAATTGTCCTTACAAAAAAAAAAGTGATATGATTATATTATTATAGTGGAAACAACCCAACAATCTACTAGGATTGAGTCCTAGAGGCACGTAAAGATTGGAAGAGGTTGAGTCATCTCCATGTTCTACTATCTCAACCCACCCTCTTATCTTCTCTCCACTTCTCCACCCAAATCCCTCTGTGCCTCCTTCAGCTCTTTTATTTTTCACATCATCTTCTTTTCTAGATTTTGTTTTCACTTTTAAATAATAAAGTAGATTTTTTATTACTAAAAAATAACAATAAAATTTGGTAAAGAAAATCTTCCTTTCCAATATCTGTTAATAAAATTTGTTTTCAAATTTCATGTTGGAGATCAAAATTACAATATTCTTCTTTTGCTATATATAAAGTTTTTGAAGTTTGAAAATTGTTATGAATATATTTGTTTGCTGTCCCAATCCACCCTCTTGTCTTCTCTTCACCTCACCATCCGAATCCCTCTTCATCTCCTTTGGCTCCTGCCCAACCGACCGCTAGGATAATGGCATCACCATGGAAGGAGGACTCGTAGGCGGAGCGGGGAGGGAGACAGATGGTGATCTATGATGATCCGTGAGACCGACGGAAACATCCAAAGCTGCAGCTGGCTCAG
Source organism: Elaeis oleifera (assembly GCA_000441515.1). Taxonomy (NCBI): domain Eukaryota; kingdom Viridiplantae; phylum Streptophyta; class Magnoliopsida; order Arecales; family Arecaceae; genus Elaeis; species Elaeis oleifera. Next base: position 1,015,112 of record KE504841.1, read on the forward strand.
AGGCTCTGCTATGGCAAAGAGCGGTGGAGCATCCACAATGCCCTCGGTGGTCTTCCCTTCATCGATGATGATGATGACTATGGGTTACAACCCTTTCGACGCCTTCGTATGCACCCCCACCCACTACCGTCATCGTGGCCGCTCCATCTTCAACCATTGGCGCCCTCACTTCGCCCTCCCACTTCATTTTTTCTCTCCCACCTCTCCGCTGGTCGCCTAGAACCCCACTTCCTCCACCTTATACCAATAAATCCCTTCCTTCCCCTCGCCCCTCTCCTCCGCTGCCACCGATGGCCGCCTTCCGCCATCGCCTCCGCATCCTTCGACTCCCTCCATCGCCTCACCATCGAGGTAACAACTCATTGCCCTCTTCTCCTGCCCTTCCACCTTCCAAAGACTTGATCTGCCTCCTCACCCTCCCGGGAGCCTCCCAGTCGGCCCTTCGCTGCTTCGTCAGCCAGCTCTAGACCCTCGACCACTCCTGTCACCACCTCCGGGCAGTCGATCCAGAGGTGGAGGAGATCTCCAGTGCTGCCAATGCCATTCGATTCGTGGCGGAGGTCAGGACTTCGAGTGGTACTATTTTTTTTAGTCTTCTCGCAAGAGAGATGAAGAGAGAAGCACTATGGGTGGAGTGGACATATGGCGGATAGTCTCACGAGTCGAGTGGACATGTGGTGAACGGAGGCTGATACCTCTATTTTAATATATATATATAAAACTAGCATTCAACCCCTACAACACGAAAATTTAATCGATAATAATGATAATATTTTATATTAAAGATTGCACTCACTAATTAATTTCATGATGAGATCAAAGGATCTCTAAGAGTTCTTCTTTTCAAAAATGACCTCCAAACTATTGAAAATTACTGCATTTGGTATTTTTTATCATACTATTTATATTTATATTTTTATTAAAAATATAAAAAATAAACTTAATACGTGGCGTTGCGGTAGGGTATCCTATAATATTATGTGTCAATATAGAATGTCGCTTCTAATACCCATGTATTACTTTATTATTATTATATAGATAGATAATTTTTTTAATATACTATTTATGCTTTTTTTCTTATTTTTATTTAAAAAATATAAATAAAATAATAAAATTTGATACGTGACGTTGCGAAAGATTATCCTATAATCTTACGTGTTAATACGGAATACCACCCTAATACCTGCGTATTGCTTTACTATTATTATATAAATAAATAATTTTTATCATATTATTTGTGCTTTTATTCTTATTTAAAAAAATAAAATTTAACACGTGATATTGTTGGAGATTATCCTAAAATTTTACGTATCAACATAGAATGTCGCTCCTAATACTCATATATTACTTTAATATTATTATATAAAAATTTTAAAAATAAAATTTGATACGTAGTATGATAGAAGATTATTCTATAATCTTATGTGTCGATGCAGAATACCATCCCAAATATCCATGAATTGCTTACTATTATTATATAAATTATGGGCTTTTAACACTAATTTCTGAGTTAACATCATAGGAAATTTCACTTTTGTAGTTTAATTCTTGTGCTTCCTGAAAGCTCTTGCTATGTGGAGAATCAATATTGTTGCTCAGGTGACCTTTGAATGTTAGGCATCCTGATCTATTCTTTACTATAATTAGAGAATGGGAGCCATCCAGATATCCTGGAACACAGACTTTTGAGTTTATAGTTCTCGCATTGGAAGCTACCAGCCTACCAAAGAAAATGTTTCCCACGAAGCACCCCATTGCACACCCACGAAGCACCCCATTGCACACCGAAAAAGACTACAAACCGAAAAGACTACAACGCTGAATGATTGAACCACCAACGCTGAATGATTGAACCACCAACAGCATTCTATCCATCAAAATTCTACCACCCTTCCGGCCTCTTAATCCACCTACGCAAATAAAGAAAAAAAAAAACTTACACCAACAAAAAAATTCTGAGATTAATTTCGAGCACTAACAAGCCATGGCTTATAACATGAACTGTCTTCACCAATCCATCATTAGCTTTGCTCTGAGTTCGCGGACTGCTGAACAACGAAGACAGCTAACATAACCATGCCGGTTAACTGGGTGTGGTGGAAACATAAAACCTCCCATGAACACAAGGCAAATCTGATACACCAAAATATGAGAATAAAACATTGTGTTCCAGAGGTGCAAGATCCGATCACTTGGAAAAGCCCAATTTGCGACTCAGTTACAAGTAGACTTAAAACTACAAAATAAATTGGCATTTGAATGCGTATTTCCATTGCAGGCCCATCAAGTTTAGGAGCTCAAATAATTTTTAGGGACAAAACTTACCACTCGACAAAACACGAGCCTCAGCATGATTTGGTAGCTAATGCATAAACATAAAACAGAACTACTTTAATCTCATAATTACTCATTATCTTCAGTTTTTGCCTTTTTCTTCCTTTTCTGTTTCCCTTCAGTTTCCATTTGGACGTCACCATCTGATTCTTCTCGATCCTTCTTCTTCTTCTTCTTTTTGGCAGCCCCATTTTGTTGTGTGTCATGACCATTTGCCCCATTGACTGCTTCTGCCGCCACCCCATCTTCCTGTTGCGCCTCTGTCAACTTGTGTTTCTTTTTCTTCTTTTCTTTTCGGTATCCGGTTCTGCAGGAGCCTCCCCATCAGCAGCAACTCCAGTTGATTTATCCTCATCCATGGGCTCACCATTCACAACTTCACCTTTAGATTTCTTGTTCTTGCTCTTCTTCACGGAAGCTTCATCCTTCTTATGTACATCTGAAAGACAGCTTGTTTTGTCAGTGTATATCATGCCTAGCTTGCTGAGTATTACTTGACAATGTGAAAACGAAAGCAGCTTTATTGAAAAATCAGATGCGAGAGAGGTGGCAAACAAGCAGCAGACGCATCAAGTATCTGCACAGAATAGAACTAAAAGGCCAAGGGGTATTGAGAAATTACAAAAATTTTACGATTCAATGCTATTGCAAAGCGACAAATATCTGCTTCTAGAATCCAAATAAGCTTCTGAACAGAGGAAATTAGGATTGGAAGCATAAAAAATTGACTCTCCTAACAAGAACAATATCGTCAAAGGCCCTCCAGGTGCTTGCCTAGGCGCTCAGGTGAGGTGAGGAAGCTTCTGAGCACCTCAACAGCCCCAGGCGAGGTGAGTTTACTATGGTCATGCCTAGCCAAGCTCTGGATAGAGCGAGAAGCATCCAGGAAGCGCCTCACCAACATCCAGCAAAACTCTTTTTAATCCTTTTCGCCCATTCTTTTAAATTTGTCAGCTTTACTTTAAGGGTTATTTTGTTGTATTGGAATTCTTATCAATGAAGGACTAAAGGATATCCAATGATTTACTTTTTCATGTTATGCTTTTTTCAGAAGCATCAAAAGATAATTGGGAAGTGATATTTGCTATCATGTTTGAATTTTCAGGCTACTAAAGGATGCCTGGTGGTTTATTTTTGCTGATTTTTGTTGATATGAGAAGTGGTATTCGATGTGATGTTTTGAAAGATCTGAAACATAGCACCTAATGTACAGAATTATGATTGTTGATGTTGAAACTTGCACAACTAGTATCACAATGGTGTATTGTTTACATATAATATTTATTTCTAATATATTTTTGCCGAATTTTTAATAAATTAGCTTCTTGCTTTCTTCAGGCAGGTGCCTTTTTGGTGCCTGGCTCCTCGCAGGCAATGTAGGGTTTTGTCACCTTAAAGAAGCCTTCTACTTTTGACAAGCTTGATCAAGAATAGATGATTATTCATCAGATGAGAATGCGGTTTATGGTCTTGCGCACTATGAAAAATATGAGAACTTCCAACATGTCAAAAAGTTCTCTGCCACCGATGGAACATTTATGTATGAAGATTTAGATAGTGAAAAGCCCATACCATCAGTCAGTTGTGAGACCATACTCTCAACGGCAGCTTTCATCACATCAACATTCTTACGAGGTGCAACGCCCTTGTCATAGAAGTCCAATCTCTCTTCAACTTGTTCGCGCAGCTTTACTCCAAAAATAGATGTATGCATCTCTGAATGCATTATTTACTGATTAATTACAAAATACAATATCTAGAAAATATACATATGTAATAGTTGAGAAAAAAGATACATCCTCCACAAACAAAGACTAACCAGAGAAGCAATCAATACGGGAAGCAATGGAACACTTATTCGCAAGGTAACGAGCTAAACGTCCTTTGTTTCGAGCAGATGCCCGGCCAATAAATGAAGAGTGGAAGATGAGGCCATACTTCGGAGTGTTTCCTCGAGTTTTCAACGCTCTATAGACATCAAAAAATAATGATAATGCAAATAATACAAGTTCAACATGATTGAAGTTTACTAAACTGGCTAGCATTGCAAGTAAATATTTTAACCAGCAATCTCAGGTAAGGCATGGTATCATGTCAATTAATATATTTGGTAAGTGCAAAAGATTGAACAAGCCCTCTGCAAAAATAAGCCAGTGGATTTTACATGCAAGAGCTGCTTGAACCGTAGCCTCCATAGTTTGAAGGAATGTCCAAAATTTAGGTTCATAAGATGACTCAAATTTCAAGCATACCTGATAGTGGTATAAACAACACTTTTCTTTCTTTTTTAATTTGCTGATCAAGGTTAATCCTGACCTTGTATGACTAGGAGGAAGGTGCCAGGGTGGGAATTTAAACCTGAAAAGTGCCTTCTCAGCACCAAGTATCTGAAGAGTAGACGAAGGACATTTTGCTAGATTTGAAAGACTCCCAGCATGAGATATCAGACGAGCACCAACAATTTCACCTATCAGAGATGTGAGATTTGGTGCTATATCATTCATTTTTGTGACAAGATACTCGTACAGCTTCTTCCTATATTCAGAGAGATCCATAACTCTCTGAGCAAACTGCTGAACGTTAATCAAATCAATTGGAGACAGATCCTGTCCTGAAAAGGCAAGAGGAATAAATGGAGGATAACATCTAAAAATATTATAAAGGAAGTGGTGTTATAGTATGTGTTACCCATGGATGCTTTAGCTGCTTCTACAATTTCTTTTGCTTTGTCCTCATCACCTACTATGTCTGCTAATGCAGGAATATGATTATCAGATAACTCTGATTTGTTCTCCACAAACTTTGCAATTTTGGCATATAGATAGTTGTCATTTATGATCTTCACCAGCTCTGGGAAATGCCAAGAGTACCATTCTCTGCATAACGAGATAAATCAGATGTATAGATGCAATTATCACCAATGCATGGATTAAAATAAAGGTCTATGGAAGACCAGGTTAACATTTTTTTCTTGCAAACATATAAAATTACTAAGCGTATATTTAGCCACTTAGCAACTTAGATATCCCTCCAACTAGAAAAGAGGAAACCACTGGCTTTCTCCTATCCATAATCTCAAGTTGCACAAGCATAAGATACATAATCAGTGATTATACACCATGAAACAGATATGACATTTACAATGAGAATTGATTATGAGGCCTCAACATGTCTATTTCGCTTGAATTGTTCTTTGAAAGAATAATAATAAAAGGCTGATCTATTTCTAACACTTTCATCATCTTAAACAATTGGATCAATACAAATTTATACATCTAGAGTCTGGGACAGATTCAACCAAAACTGGCCATGAACAAAAACACCATCATTTGCAGCCGGACATAATTAGACCCATGTCCTCCACATGTAAGGCATGTCACGCATTAATTATTATCGTGTTAACTACCAATAATAAGCACAAAATTTTCATCAGCCATTCTACAAAATGTAGTTATTTATGTTCAAAATCATATAATGAGGGAGAAAAAGGAGGTAATCATGCACAAATAGACCTGATTGAGGCAAGGAGACATGGTTAGCCAGGCTTGGTGCAATCCTTTGTATTAGGTTCAGGTCAGCACCTATTGTGTATTAGCTGACATCAACCAATATCACTCTACCTTGTATCAAATTGGTCATAACCGTAAAACATGCAACAATATATAAGGAGATAACTGATATTTGATCAATGGAAATGCTTTGTGTACACCTGACCATGCCCTGGCCCGATTTTTGCGAGCCACCAGGGTCAAATGGCAATCAGCCCTTCATAACCACTTATCTCCATATATGGTGCACAAACCTGGTTTGGTGCTCATTCTGGAGGTTTCGGATACTAGCACTGGATCTCATACTGGTTTTTTGCTAGTACGGTAAGGTATAGGGTAGACACATCGGAAGGCAACACATCGTATACGGGTGCCAGAAACCTGCCCGAACGGTATTGTACCAGTTTACATTCCCATTTGCCAGTTGAAATGATGCTAATTCATTGTTAACATTGATAAAACAGTGTATTCTCTTTGCTTTTTCATTCATCAACACCAGCCATCAAACTTAAACATGTGCTGTACCAAGATTTTAAATCCCATGGGGCGGGCCTGTCCTGATTTTCCCATAGAACAGGACGCACCGCCATCCCATCCTGTTCCGACACTTGGGATGGAGGATGTCCCAAGATGTTCCGATCGGAATGCTAGGATGTTAACAGGATGGCCCTGTCTCGACATATAGGATGGTACCTTGTCCCGATGTCTTGCGGGATGTCCCATTGGGACCTGAATCCTTGTGCCATACAACACGCTTAACCGATTCAAACAATTTACCTAAAGGATAAGTTATGACATAGACACAATAAAAAAGTTGCGCTTGGACTAAAGATACATGGGCCTCTAGCACATAACCAACTGGATCATTTAACCTAGAGCTTCAACACAGACAAAAGCATTCTGGAAACAAACCTCACTCTCATGGAGAAGGTGTTAATATCCTTGTCGAGTGTATCAAGGAGAAATATGGCCTGAATAACCATGTTATCCACCCGATTAACATTAAACTTGACCTTCGCTCTGCTGTAACTATGCCCCAACCCCAGTTGAGCCTTCTCCAAATCTGACGGCTATAACCACAAACAAAATGAAAGAAAAAAATTATCTTTACATGAAAAGCCAGTAGAATTTATAACAATAAACTACAGAATCAAGTGGGAAGATCCAACCTTTAAGTCTTTAATAAACCTATCGAAATGCAACCTCACGCCACGAAGAAGCTCGAGTACGAACTCATTGCTCTGGCAAGGAATCTTCGTCACTTCAAAGATCTGAGACCCAACCTTGGGCTCTGCGACCCCGAGGCTAAACTTAGCCTTCTTCCCCTCTTTTGGTTTCGGGAGGTTGATTTCCAAGAAGTTCCTCAACTCATCGGTCATGAGCCCTAAAAATTTCCATAAACCCAATAAACTTATGATATCGGGCTCCAAATAGGCAAAGGATGGAGGCACAGGTAGGCTTTTGAGCTCACCTTCGGAGATGGCGTTGCATTGGTTAAGGGCATCGAGGGCGGAGGAGAAGGGCTGAAAGGCGACGAGCTTGACGACCTTTCCGAAGCGTGTGAGGTCGAGGACGGAGTTCCGGACGGCCTCCGTGTTCTGGCCAATCTCGTCGAGGCCATAGGCGTGGAAGAGGGAGTAACCGGAGGCGGATTCAAAGAGGAGGTAGAGCGCCATCGCCCTCTTGAGCGAGTCTTCCACGAAGAAAGGATTGGAGCACTAGGGTTTCTCCTCTCTCTGACGAAGGGGAGGGCCTAGGGTTTTACGGCCCCGGTCCACGTATCGGTATTCCCCTGCAACCTTTAACTCGATCAGGGCCGTCCGATGGCTATGCACCCCTCCAGCGCGGAAAATTTAGGAGAGCGTTTGGGTTGGGTCCGGTCTAAATGAGCCGCCAATCTAGTGGCACGCTCGGCGCAGCAAAAACTCTTTGCCTTTGTCCCACGTATCTGGGATTACCATCAGCAGTGGAGCTTCTTAGGAAACAGAGCCTATATAGAAATAGGGTTTTTACAAGCGAAACTATTTACTATTTAGTAGTCATATTTATAAATATTTAAATTTAACATACATTTGATAATAAAATATAAAATATTTTGATATGATAAATAATAATATAAATATTACATAGTATTATATAATGAAAATAATATAATATAATATATTATATTATTATATATTAAATATTATTATATTATATAATATGATTATGCTATAATTAATATAATATTTTAATATAATTATATTCAATAAGATCATAAAATATTTCTACTTATTTATTAATTTATTATTTTAATAATGCATTTATCAGGATCAATACATGATATTTTGTACTATTTTCTGGATCAATTCTTACATTAGGAGGTTTGGAAGTAGTATTATTTATCAATCTCATTTTCTATATTATATATTATTATATATTAAATATTATTATATTATATAATATAATTATGATATAATCAATATAATATTTAATATAATATTAGTATAATT
>KE504842.1:0-11126 GCA_000441515.1 Elaeis oleifera
ATATTATATTAGTATAAATATTAATATATAATAAATATTATAATATTAATAATATTAATTTGATATAATAATATATTTATATAAATATTAAGATAATATTAATATAATATCATATCATTATTCAATATTTCATCCTAACCATTCATTAATATTTTGAAAAATCTTGACCGTCAATCTTAAAAGAATATTTTAGAAAAAAAGTACCATCACTTTTATTTTATGAAAAGTATGAATGCGCATCTCTTCTATAGATTTCCACTGACTTTTCATAATTTATTTTATTTTTTTTAATTTTAACTAAACAAGAAGCTCTCCCCCGACTTTCCAAAACTACTTCCCTTCTCTACTTCCCGTCAACCAAACGAGTGCAACTCCATTGATCTCGAGGACTCCAAACGTTTTCATTTATAAAACCATGAAAGTACTAAATTGTTGTTAGATTCGGATGTCCGTCCAATCAAATAAACCAAATAGCGCATGGCATAAACTTATCTCAAGCAACCACACGAAGACCCAGTCCTTGATCACCACCTCCTTGCGCTATCTTTGGAGTCAATGGTTGGCACTTTCTGCCATAATGATGGACTTCTTCCATATAGCACCGTCACCACCTTCAATGGTCACAAATGTCCTTACTGTTGATAGAGATGGCATAGACCATGCGATTTCGATCAGTCGGAGGTGCTTTGAATGGGTCATTTGCAAATAGGATTATAAAGGAACCATGGTATCATGGGCATTGAAATTCCCATAATTCATCTAACGGAACTCTTGTTTACTCTTTTGAAAACAAGAAATTGCGCCTCAATTATAATGAGATTTGACCAATCTCCAAGCACTCCAAACCCTATAAGTCATCCATCTCCATAAATCTCAAAGTGATCGGTGGATGATCCAACAGTGGATTTGTGCGAATGAAGATAGAGCTTTCTTTCGTGTGAAAGATGCACCTTTGATTCTTTTAATTATCATATGAAGTAGTTATTGCAACATGCTTGGATCCTTGAGTAAGATCTACTGTCGTAATCATGGTTGTTGGCATATATATCATGGAACACTATAATAATACTGTTGCTTCAGGATTCGAAATCTGAAGTAGAGTGAATCGACTTGAGCAAGTTTGGGCTGGAGTGATCCTTGCGATCTGATGAAAAGTTCAATCTGCAAAATCAGTCAAGAAATCAGATGGGGATCCTCCGATTTTGATCCTCCGATGCTTAAATCAGTTCGAGTCTTGAGAACAGGGATGAAAAGAGTGGAAGAACAAGAGAAGTGGGATGGAACTGGAGGAGAACTACGTAGTAGCCGAGAGCCTGGCTTAATTTCTACTAGCAGAGTTTTCTCCTAGTTTTCAAGAATTTGGACTTATCGATGGAGGATCCCTGACCCTCTATTTATAGAGAGATTGAAGAGGCCATTTCAGAATTTGTTAGGCCGTTAGAAGAGTTTGTTAGGCGGTTAGAGAGCCACCTGTAAATGAGCTAACGTACAGCTATATATATGAGCTGGATGTGAGATCGTGGATAGCTGTGGCTTGGTTGAGGAAGTTACTGTGGGCATTTGCAGAAAAGCTAGGTCCGTCACAATAATAGCTCACCTCGATAGAAGACTGAGGTGAAATAAAGATGCTGTAGCATTCTAGGATAGAGAAGACCAAGGTTCAGATCGCCATATACCCGATCTGAACATTTTTTGTCAACAGAGACATCCAGAGAGTATAAGAGCATCTTTTATTCGGCTCGATAAAATACCGACCTGAATCCGCTTTACAAGTAAATTGGTATGCTAGGATATGGCACTTTAAGATTGATATCCCTTTGATCTCGTATGATGATGCCATATATCTCGAGGTGGATTTAATGCACCAACATTTTGCCATCCAATTCCTATGTCTGAGGTGATAATTTTTTGATCGAACTAGAAAGTAAGATTATCTTCATAAAATAGGGTTTTCATCAATTTGAAAAGTATTTACCATAAAGACTGGATTTCACTAGCCGGGATATCTTATTTTCAAATTAGCCTTTTCTGGCCCAGTTATTTGCCATCCAGGAGATCTCCTCTCCATGTTTGCCTCATCTTAGTCATTAACTGACTTGGAGATCTTCTCCTCTCTTGAATTTTCGATCTAATTTTCATCAGCCAAGAGATCTTATCTCCGTATTTGATTTTTGGCTCGATATTTAACCGACCAAGAGATCTTATCTCCATGCTTGAATTTTCGATCTAATTTTCATTGGTTAGAAGATCTTATCTTCGCATTTGATTTTTAGATCGATTTTCAACTGACCAGGAGATCTTATCTCCATGTTTCAGCTCGAGGTTCTTTGGGCTGATGTTGTCGCTGTCTGGAATAAATGCACCGCATCTCGAGGGCATAAAATTAATTATTTGATTGAAAATGAAGGGATTTGTCCTTTTAGAAAATGATTCGTTATATCTTTTCTGATCATTGCTTGGATGGATAATTTGAAAATATTAAATAAGAGGGCGACAAATGTCGATACGCAGTTGGCCTATCAGTTTAGACATGGATCGATCCAATGTGGCAAATTTGAAGAGAGGTGCACCTAACCGCCGTCTGATCGAGCATCTGATTGGCGCCAAGTGGCACAAATCGGTAAGGAGGCCAGTTAATCTTGACCGTCGGTTTGCCTATAAAGATTTTGCCCTCGATCATTGTTATTTTCTTGTGACTTTGCGGAGGTGCTGCCAGAATATTCAGAAGCTTCTCAATGTTGAATGATCGCTGGAGACGGTGAGGAGCTTCACCGGAGTGAGAGAGGAGTCCATCTTATATCTTGGAAGGTTTCATCTATCCTTTTAGGTGCCAATCCTCCTTTGTTCACTCTCTTTCAGCCATAGGGTAGCTACTCTTCCTCTTTTAAGTCTTTTATTTTTCTTTGTACTTTTTTTTCGAGAAACATGTCCCATAGGAGTAGGAAGAGAAAGGACATCATAGATGAACCCCGAGTTAGGTCGACCCAATCCTTACTGGCTATAAAGGTAGGAAATGCACCTCAGGAAGATCCTGAAATCGGCTCATTAGGCGAGAAAAGTTCAGATCATAGTATAAAATCTCCCGTGCATGATCTTACAGACTACCTCGATCTAGAGACAGAGGGATCTATCTTGACCGAGTAGAATCTCACAGTCCTTAGAGACAAGTATGATATACTTGATGAATATGAAAATTAGTGTCGGGTCGAGAAGATCGAGTCTTTGAACCTCCTAAGGGCTGCATAGTCTTATATGATGAGTCTCTTCGGTCCGACCTATGGTTTCTGTTGTATCTTTTTTTATAATATTTTTGATTTCTATAGGGTCCACCCCACTTAAATAACCCTAAATGTAATTAGGATGATTATAGTATTCATCATCATGTGCGACTTCCTTCATATAGACCTTAGGATCTCCTTGTTTAGATCTCTAGTCCTTTCAAAAAGGCATTCAAGTGAGAAGGGCTAGTGGTACTTCTTACCTTAGAAAGGCTGTAAATTCAGACCTAACCTTCCTTCTTCTATTCACGGCTGGAAAGGTCATTTTTTCTTGTTCGGACTCCCATTCTATAGGATTTTAGGAACTCCGGGGGGCATCTGGACATCAAACATAACTCCCACGATGAAATTCTTTTCGAGGATGAGATGGCTCATTCAACCCTGATCACCACCAAAACACCCAAGCTTTCTACTTTGATAAATGATCAGGTGTTGTATGACATCGGAATTAATCTATACTCTCCTCGGGGTAAGATCGGAGTGTTTTATTTTTTAATTTTTTCTTTTTGTCTCCAATATTCTAAAATATATATCTGTTGTAGAGATGAGGTTCAATCCGACAAAAGTAGAGGAGAGGAAAATGAAAGATCAACCAAAATCATCTGCCACTGTCCCCATGTCAAAAAGAGTTAAAGGTGCGGAACCTTTTCCTGCCCCAGTGCCATCCCGATCTTCATCAGCGACTCCCTCCCCGATCATTGTCATTGGAGCCACCTCACCAACCCGTTGTGGTGAGATCAAGAACAACAGCGCCCGACCTATACTACCTTCCAAAGAGTCCGGGCACAAACCAACCACACTCTCTGGGGCACCATCCGTTCGGCTGAAGGGGACACCGTCATAAGAATATCACTCCTAGAGCGACCCCGACTAGACTGAGATCTCCTCGAATCTGTCATGCCGATCGTCGATCTGGAGGTGCTTCGAAAAAATAAGCTCGAGGAGATCACCAACCATGGATTTGAACAACTCATGTATGTAAATATATATATATATATATATATTTTACTTCGATATATGATCGATCTGAATCTCTTGTCCACAAGTCGCTGTAGATTTTAAAGTCATGTATGAGAACATGGTCTACCTGCTGAAAAATAAGAGGCCATGGATGCTAATTTAATCATTCTCTAGGAGGAGAAGAAGAGGGAGTCCGAACTCACCATCGGGCTCAAACATAAACTTGAAGAAAATAGAAGGCCTCGAAGGAGAAGAACCAAAATTTATTGGATCTTCAGTGAAAAATAATGAGCAGGAGAAGAAGATCTTTGATCTGCACATTATCATCGAGAAAAATAAAAATTAGAGCCAACACTTAAAAAGGTAGAAAAAGTCAATGAAGCTCAGGAGAATGCCATCGAGGCCTTGAAAAGACAAATAAAGAAGGAGCAGAATAAGACAGCAAAGGTGGTGGAACTATACAAGGCCTCCGAGGAGTTCGAGGATGAAGTGTTCAAGAGCTCTGAGGGTGCATCTGACTACACTTTTAGCCAGTGCCATAATCTGATCAAAAAGTTATATCCTGAGGTGGACATCTCCAAGGTCACTCCAAAGATGGCCGTCGAGATAGGCATGAAGGGGGATCTTGAATCACCCCTCGAAGTAGCAGAGGAGCCAGCAAAAGAATCGGATCGGCCACATACCGAGGTGAACGTAACAGAAGCTATCACTGCGGAGCCCATATCTGCAGTACCCCCGATGGAGACTGAAGATCTCAAGGCCGGTAAGAATCAAAGCCTGCCCCAGCCGCGGAACCTGTCATTATTGACATCGAAAGCTGGAGCAACCCAAGAAGGAATCGACTAAGGAGAGCTCTAATGCACCGGTGATCATTCAGTAGAAGTTTCTTTTCTTCTCGGGATGTACCGACCTGATACATGTCTTTTTATTGTCTTTCTTTTGAAATATGTAAACCCGATATGGGTTTTGTTTTGTAACTTTTTCAAACATCAATGCAAATGATATTTTCTCAAGTGTATTTGAGTCATGTAGTCTAGCAAATCTCATCACTTGCTAAGATGAAATAATCATACGTATTTTTACAAATCAGTAGAATCGAAAATTGATAACTAATTCAACAGAATCAAAGACTGATAGCTTTAAATTTACCCACCATCAATTAATTAAAATAGATTGGACGTACTTTTATTTGCATGACTGCAGATGGATCAAGCCTTAAAATTTAATCCAAAAGTCGGTAATTTCAAGAATACCCAAAGATAATCTCGCTCTAGATATCAATGTAATATTATGTCGATAAATAATCGATGTAAAACACATCTAGTCTTGTATTTGGTACCAGACTCATTGGTCAATGATGTGATCAAATCCCCCGAGGCTTCTTAGGATTGAAATTTGAAAAATACTTATACCCTTCGAGGTTCCACCGGGTCAGAATCCATGTTCATGCCCTTCGGGCTTTACTGGATAAAATACAGATAAACTTTTATGCCCTTCGGGGCTCTACCGGACTAAAATTTAGATTAAGATATCGTACCCTACGAGATTTTATCGGATCAAAATTTAAATTTAGGATATCCTACCCTACAGGCTTTTATCGGACTGAAATCTGGATTAAGATATCGTGCTCTACGAGGCTTTATCGGACTAAAATCCAGATTAAGATATCATACCCTATGGGGCTTTATCGGATTGATATTCAGATTTAAGATATCACACCCTACGGGACTTTATCGGACTAGAATCAAGATTTAAGATATCGTGCCCTAGGGACTTTACCAGACTAGAATCTGGATTAGGATATCGTGCCCTATGGGGTTTTATCAGATTGAAATCCAGATTTAAGATATCGTACCTTACGGAGCTTTATCAGACTAGGATCCAGATTAAGATATCGTGCCCTACGGGGCTTTACCGGACTAGAATCTGGTTTAGGATATCGTGTCCTACAGAGTTTTACCGGACTAGAATCTGGATTTAAGATATCATACCCTACGAGGCTTTATCGGTTTGAGGATTGAACTTCGATACATGAGAGGACATGATGTACAAGAAAGAGCTCGCTAGAGTATTTTCATTAATAATATTTTTTGAGATTTTTAGAATTTCAAGTGTGGAGAATAACAGATCCGTCTAAATTCTCAAGTCTATAGGCCCCTGGGCGAACTACATCGATGACTCGATAAGGTCCTTCCCAATTGAGTGAAATTTACCTTGCTCAGTAGGCTTTGAAACTTCAGCTCATCTTAGGATGAGGTCACCTTCTGAAATGACTTCGACTTCACTCGGGTATTGTAATACTTAGTAATCTTCTGCTTATAGATCGTCATTCTGATATGGGCTAGTTTCCTCACTTCATCGAGAAGATTCATGCCGATCCTCAATCAGTCGGAGTTGGTTGCCTCATGAAAATTTTTGACTATGTTAGATAATAAGTCAATCTCCACTGGGATCACAGCTTCAGTCCCATAAGTGAGCCTGAAAAGAGTTTCTCCTATCGGAATCTAATGAGTGGTTCGGTATGCCCACAGTATATTTTGTAGCTCTTCAGCCCACAAACCTTTAGCATCAGTGAGCCTTGTCTTCAAACTATGAAGGATAGTTCTATTGGTTATTTCAGCCTCCCTATTCGACTGTGGATGCTCAACAGAAGTGAATCGATGATCAATATGAAACTTGAAGCAAAGTTTTTTGAACTTAGAATTGTCAAACTGCCAACCATTATCAGTGATGATAATCCGAGATAAACCAAACCGATAGAGTATGGATTTCTAGACAAAATCTTGCATATTTTTCTTTGTGATTTAGGCTAATGGTTCCACTTTTATTCATTTTGTGAAAAATCAATAGCTACCATCAGAAATTTTTTGTGACCTGTTGCCACTGGGAAAGGCCCCAGTATATCTATCCCCCAAATTGCAAAAGGTCAAGGGATAGTAATAGAAATAAGCTCAGTAGCAGGTTGATTTTGGATGTTAGCATACCTTTGGCATTGATCACACTTGTTGACAAGATCAGCTGCGTCTTGTTGAATAATTGGCCAATAATAACCTTGTCGGATTGCTTTATAAGCAAGCGACCTGCCCTCCAGATGATTTTCACATATACCCTCATATACTTCTCGAAGTACGTAATCAGCTTCATATGGTGTCAAACAATAAAGTAGAGGAAGAGAATAAGACTTTTATATAAATGGCCTTATTGGAGAATATACCACAGAGCTTCTCTTTTAATGCTTCTAGCCTTGATCGGATCATTGGGTATAACTCCCTTAGATATATAATCCACGAGGAGATCAATCCAACTCGGCTCATGACCGATCTAAAATATGGAGAGTACTTCAATAGTAGGTCGGTCCAACTATTCAATCAATACTTTTTGATTCAGTTTAGAAAAATCAGAAGTGGCAAGATGTGATAGAGCGTTAGTTCGGATATTTCTGATCTAGAAATTTGGAGCACTTCAAGCTCCTCAAAATTTTCAGATATCTTTATGATATTCTGTAATAATGGACCATCATGAAATTTTGGCTTAAATTGACCTCGGACTTGGCCGACTACAAGTTGTGAGTCTGTGAAAATTTTAATTTTTGATCTCAAGCTCTTTTGCCATCTTGAGGCCCACTGTTAAGGTTTCACATTCAGCATCATTATTAGAAGTGTTAAAATTGAACCTCAGGACTTGCTTAGTTACGAATCCTTCAGGACTAGCCAGAATCAACCCAGCGCTACTTCCCTGAGAATTTGAAGCTCCATCTATGTGAAGAATCCAAAATGAATTATCACTTTTAGGGCTTGTCGGGATCAACCTATCATCCAAGATAGTACATTTGCGATAAAATCAGCTAATACCTAGCCTTTAACTACAGTTCAAGGTTGGTATTGGATGTCAAATTTACTAAGTTCAATGGTCTATTTGGTGATCTGACATGAAGTGTCAACTCTTTAACAAATCAATTTGAGCGGCTGATCTGTCAATATCGCTATAGTATGAGCTTGAAAATAAGATTGAGTCTTTGGGCTCCCACAATCAAAGCATATATAATTTTCTCAAGCTTTTTATACTGGATTTCTACATCTCGCAATAGTTTGCTGGTGTAGAAGATAGGTCTTTGAATTCTCCTTTCTTTTTGGATAAGAACCGAGCTGACTGCAAAAGATGAGACGAAATATACATGCACAGTTCTTCACCTTCGATCGGCTTAGAAAGGAGAGATGGGGAGCCAAGATACTTCTTCAGATCTTCAAAAGCAGTCTAAAATTCTTCTGTCCAACTAAATTTTGATTTTTCTCAATGCTTTAAAAAATAGAAGGCATCTTTCTGCCAATCTGAAAATAATCGACCAAGTGCTACTTGTCCGATGAGTTGCTGGATTTCTTTAATAGAAATCGGGCATTTCATTTTCAATAAAATTCTAATTTTTTCAAGATTAGTTTTATTCCTCTTTGATTAATGAGAAAGTCAAGAAATTTATCTGAGCTAACACCAAAAGTATATTTGTTGGGATTAAGCTTTATCTT
This sequence comes from Elaeis oleifera, assembly GCA_000441515.1. Classification (NCBI taxonomy): domain Eukaryota; kingdom Viridiplantae; phylum Streptophyta; class Magnoliopsida; order Arecales; family Arecaceae; genus Elaeis; species Elaeis oleifera. The sequence goes on from KE504842.1 coordinate 8,759, forward strand.
GAGCCTTCTAAGTTCTCCAAATGCTTCCTTCAGGTCGGTAATATGCCGGTCCTTCTCGGTGCTCTTTACTATCATGTTGTCAATATAGACCTCCATGTTCCAACCAATTTGTTGCTCAAAAATTTTGTTGATGAGGTGCTGGAATGTAGCACCTGCATTTTTAAGATCAAAAGGCATTATTTGTAACAATACAAACCTCTCTTGATGACGAAGACAGTATTTCTTCATCTTCTAGATCCATTTAAATTTGATTATAGCCGGAGAAAGCATCCATAAAGCTGAGAAATTTATGATCAGAGGTAGCATTTACAAGCTGATCAATTCTCAACAAAGAAAACTATCCTTCGGATAAGATTTATTGAGATCTTTGTAGTCAATACATATCCTCCATTTGTCATTGGCTTTCTTGACCATAACAACATTGGTTATCTACTTCGAGTAATGAGCTTTCTTGATAAATTTAACTTTTAAAAGCTTACCAACTTCTTCATCAATGGCTTTTTGCCTTTTCGGAGTAAATTTTTTTTTTTCTGTTGAACCGACTTGAAATTTGGATCTACATTTAGTTTATGAACAATCACATCGGCAAGAATGCCAGGCATATCAAAAGCCGACCAAACAAAGACGTCAGCATTTGCTCACAGAAACTTAATCAATCTCTCTCTTAAATCAGGTTTAAGATTCATACCGATCTAGATCATTTTTTCGAATCATCTTCCTGGGGAATGGCTTTAAGCTTTTCCATCGATTCACCTCTGATTTTTTCGACCTCATCTAATGCATCTGGTATATCAACTGTCACAATTTCTGTCGGTTGGTTCATTTTAGCAGAAATCATAAATACTATCTAGCTATCGTCTGGTCACCATGCATTTCACCAACTTCTTTCTTAGTCGAAAAATTTATCAGCAGATGGTAAGTAGAGACAATGGTCTTGAGGGCGTTAAGACTAGATCAGTTGAGGATAGCATTATAAGCAGATGAGACTCTGACTACCAGAAAAGTGAGTTACACTATTGACTGCCTTGGTTCCTATCCTTCCATAATTGGTAGAGTAATTTCTTCTTCAGCGGTCATTGGGTTTTATGAGAATCCGATGAGGAGAGTGCTAATCTGTCTAAGCTGTTCGACCAAATTTTTTTTGAGAAAGCATCATAGAATAATACATCAGCAAAGCTTCCATTATCGACAAGAACTCTTTTTACATCATATTTTATTATCATTATAGAGACAACGACAGCATCATTATGAGAGGTTTGGATCTCCTTTACATCACTTTCAGAAAAGAAATAACATCTTCAGTTCTCTGTCTCTTAGGAGACGGATCATCAGTGCCAAGCGGGATGCTGGATATCATATTGATAACACTAGCAGTCACTCGATTATGATCATTAGAAGTTCCTTCTGCTAGAGGTCTGTATTCTTCAGATTTGGTCGGTCTGACATATTTATCGAGATAGCCCCGACGCACCAGAGTTTCTATCTCATCTCGCAGCTGTCTGCATTTCTCGATATCATGGCCATGATCTCTGTGGAAGCGATAATACTTTCGTTTGTCTCTTTTTTTGGTGAGGCCCTCAAACGACCTAACTTTTGGAGATATCTCTCTCCTTCAATCTCCATCAGGATTTGAGCTCGAGGAGCGGACAGAGAGACATTTGAATTAAAATATCGAGGTGGACTTCTTGACTTCAGATTTTTTCGTGATCGATTTGAACTTTCAGTCCACTCATCATTCTCTCTTGATTATTTTTTCATTCTTATCCTTCTTTGTTTGCCTTAAAATAGCTTCTTCCTCCTCGATCTGGGCATACTTGTGCACTTGGTCAAGCATCTCATAATAGGTATCCGAAATTTTTATTCAGAGAAAAATCAGATGATTGCTTCGAAGTCTCCTTTTCAAAGCAGACATGGCCACTGATTCATTAAAATTTTCATCTCCAAGATGGCCGCATTGAAACGAGCCACGTAGTTCTAAAGATCTTCTCCTTTCTGCTACCGAACAGAGAAAAGACTGTCCACATACCTCAAATAAGGTCTATTAGTGTCGAAATAAGTGACAAACAATCTTTCAAGTTGCTCAAAAGAAGAGATGGACCCCTGTGGGACTCCAAAAAATCAAATCCTCGCTGCTTTCTTGAGGGTTGCAGAAAAAATAATGCATAATAGGATATCAGAAGCCCCTTGTAAAGCCATGAGGGCCCTGTAGTCCTCGATATGATTTATTGGATCAGTAGAGCCATCAAAAGACTCGATGGCGGGCATCTTGAATCAGTTCGAAACAGGTTTATTCAAGATTTTATGAGAGAAAGAAGATCGAAGATTGAAACTATCTTTATTCTAAGATCGACCCCCTACCTAGAGCTCC
>KE504842.1:112735-146710 GCA_000441515.1 Elaeis oleifera
GTGAACCCCCCGCGCCAGGCCGATTCCAGCCGAGCTTCGCCAATGAGAATTCTCCAACAGAGCTTCCCCAGCGAAATGACTTCAGCCTACGCAGCGCTGACATCTGAGATACCCGTCGGAAGCGGGTTCGTCAACAACCTCGGAAACGTCCAGACTTCCTTCAGACCGGGGATCACGTCTCTCCTCCAGACGCCCCTGCCGAGCTTCACCCGACGAGCTCAGGCTCACTGACAGGCCACGATCATGGCCACAACGCCGCGCCACTTCCTGCAGTGAACCCCACGCGGCTCCATCATGCTCTGGCAAGTCATGACAACGGACACCATTTCACTCTCCACAACAGGCCCATGCGGCAAGCCATAACAATGTTCACGTCTCTACTCCACTACCCTCCGTAACAAGCTCCTGAACGGCCCGCTACCAGGCGGTTACAGGTGTCACCATCAAGTCTGTTACGCCCTCTGCCTATAAAGAGGCCCCCAGATACGTCATTCTCTAGGCTCTAGTCTCTATCTAAAAATTTTGCTAAAATCTCCGTTCGAGCACTCCATTCTTGTTGAGGCAGAGAACTGACTTGAGCATCGGAGGGTCTTGCCGGAGTAACCCCACCTCCGATTTAGACTTCTTTTGTAGGTCCCGACGGCGACCGCGGCACCCTCGACTCCAGCATCTCCGACGCCGGTGGATTTTTGCAGCAACAATTAGATTACTAATTAGCTCAATTTGATTGAGCAAAGAAGATTAGACCAAATCTAATTGAATTAGATTCAATTAGGTTTATTCCGATTAGGTTATGAAATGATCATATCGCTAAGAAAGAATTATCTCTGATTTAATCAGGATTTTAGTTTAATCAATTGGATAAAGATTTGATAAAAATTTATGAACCTAATTAGATTGAATTTCATCTATCTATTTGGGCCTAACCAAATATAATTGGTTTGGAGTCAAATAAGAAACCAAGAGTCCATAAAAGTTTAGACTTCTCTTCCCTTGTGCCATAATTTTTGGATGCCAAACATCTTCACGCTGAAAATGTTTTTGTATGAGATTTCTTCATGTGAACATCTGATGTTGCTCTCCTTTCTCAACACCAAAGATGGATAGGTTTGATAAAGGAAAGGTTTGAGATTTGATTTTAAATTTGATTCCTTATCCAAAGGAATTTGTTCTCATCTCAACCACCTTCATGCCACACCTTGTTTCTTTTTTTTTGTGCGACAAAAGGAAGTTTTTCATCATGGAAAATTAGATGAGGATCTAATTTATCATAAAAATATTTTGGTTGGGGCATCCAATATTTTTTGGGCGTTGGTTTTGTGAGATGGTGGCGACAACTCATGTAGAGTCCTATATCTCTTGGACTCTTCAAACCCCACCACTCTTGACGCCAAATAAAGGACTTATTCCCTTTGTGCATTAAAGAGAGACACCAGAAAGTGGTCTTCACGGTGAGAGGGCTTTGGGTGTGACTTCATGGCATGAAAAAGAGGAGAGCCTTCTCTTTGGGTGAGCGAAACATAGAAATCCTAGGGCTTGATCCTAAAGATTAGGGAAGAGAGAAAAGAAGAGAGAAGAGTGTCTTCTCTTCATGTTTCTTCCACATCTTCATCTCCTCTAGATGTTCTTCTTCAATCTCTAAAAAAATTTAAAAGATTTGAAGAAAGGATTCATATTAGCCAACAAGATAGTCTTCGTGCGAGCTAGCACTCCCGAAGAGATCGATCAGATCAGGACTTCGAGTGGACTATCCATAGAGGTCGGATATGTGTACGACTGTGAGCAATCAGTGAGGATCCTCTTTATCATATCTCTCAACAGTGACGATCATCGATCCATGCTCAGATATGGAGTTTTGAACTCAGATTAGAAGTAGTTTGATCTACTGCTCACATGTATGCATGCAGATTTTATCTTTTAATTTTTCATATTTTATATGCCACATATCATATCATAGATCCTAGAGTAGGTTGATTTATTGATCTGATCATATGCATGTTAGATTAATAAGATTAATCTTGTTGCTTTTCACTATAATTTATTTCAAAATTTTGAAATACATGCATGAAATCTCCTATATTTTCCAACACTCCACTCCCTCTGGTTCGAAAACAATGACGAGGAGGCTTCCTCTATAGATGAGGACTGAGCCTCCTCATCCTTGAGCTGGGAGATCAAGGAGAGTGTCCACCATCCGATCGTTGCTGTTATCTATGACGACGAGAGCTTCGAATTGGATTTACTGACTGATGGAGATCTGCTTCTAGACTGGCATAATCTTCTGGACCGACATAATCTTCTTCTTTTTTTTTTGTAAGGCGATGCTCAGGGCATCTATCTTTTGTAAATATTTCAATTAATAAAAATTATCTTGTTTCAATCACATTTGTGTCTCGTGTTTGTATTTAAGTTCTTGGCTTAGCACACGGAGGCTAGCTCTGACTTGAGAAATCCAGGATTACTTTAGTCACATACGGCTCCGACCTTAGGAATTTAGTTAGGCTCACTCCAATCTGGGAGTTTCAACCAGATAGTGTCTCGAATCAACCTGCGAGCCATCATGTACTGGGGTCGATCGAGAATACTTGAAGTGGGAAGAGACCACCCTGCTCAAGAGACGACTAGTGCTCAGTTTATTGTGCAAGCAGCTACTTGTACTCGGCTTGGATCATGAGAAGTGATCTGTGCAGGCTCAGCTCATCTTGATTCGAGAGGCAGTGTGTGACTACGGTATTTTGTGCCCACAGCATCTTGTGCTCTTCTCAACAGTATTCTGAGGGTTTGATTAGTTAGTCCTCACGAGAGGCAGCATGTGCCTGCGGCATCTTATGCTCTTCTCACTTTCGCACGAGGAGCAGCGTGTGCCTGTGACATCTTGTGTTCTTCTTGATGGTGTTTTGAGGGTCTAGTTAGTTAGCCCTCACGAGAGACAGTGTGTGCCTGCGGCATCTTGTGCCTATGGCATCTTGTACTCTTCTCGTCTTCGTGCGAGGGGCAGCATATGCCTACGACATCTTGTATCTGTAGCATATTATGCTCTTCTCACTTTCACGCAAGAGGGAGCATGTGCCTGTAGCATCTTATGCTCTCCTTGATGGCGTTTTGAGGGTCTGATTAGTTAGTCCTCACGAGAGGCAGCATATGTCTGTAGCATCTTATGCCTTCGACATCTTTGCTCTTCTCGCCTTCACGCAAGGGGCAGCATGTGCTTGCGGTATCTTGTGTCCTCCTTGACGGTGTTCTAAGGGTCATATTAGTTAGCCCTCATGAGAGGCAACATGTGCCTGCAGCATCTTGTACTCTTCTGACTTTTGCGCGAGGGATAGCATGTGCCTGCGGCATCTTGTGCTCTTTTCAGTGATGTTCTGAAGGTCTGATTAATTAGCCCTCATGAGAGGTAGCATGTGCCTATGGCATCTTTTGCCTACAGTATCTTGTGCTCTTCTCGCCTTTGCACGAGGTGCAGTGTATGCCTGTGGCATCTTGTGCCCTCCTTGATGGTGTTCTGAGGGTCTGATTAGTTAGCCCTCATAAGAAACAGCGTGTGCCTATAGCATCTTGTGCCTACAGCATCTTATGCTCTTCTCGCCTTCGCACGAGGGTCTAATTAGTTAGCCCTCCAGAGATTTCTTAGGATCTCCCTTTGCTTCTTGCATGACTCAGACTTTGAAGGGGTCTTGTAAGTTAGCCCCATCTCTAAGTTGCGAAGGTCTCCTAGTTTATCGACCGTAGTCATAGCTAAGGAAACCTGCGAAGTTAACTAAAAAAATTCTTTATGCCAGCAAGAATTGATGAAACCGATGACTCATTTATATAAAAAGATGTTACAACATCATTGATAGTATATACAGAGGTTGGCCGAGTTCCACGATCTGAAGATCGACATTCCGTCAAGCTGTTTGAGCCTATAAGTTTCAGGAAGTACTACTTCATCCATCCGATAAGGACCTCCCAATTAGGTGACAACTTCTCCTGCTCAGTAGGCTGCAAAATCTCAACCCATCGCAACACCAAATCGCTAGCTTGGAACTCTTTCAATTTAACTCAGGAGTTGTAATACCTGGCCACTCTTTGATGGTAGGTGACCATTCTTACAGTGGTGTACTTTTTACTCTCTTCAATTAAGTCAAGGTTAGCTCATAGTCATACTGAGATGGTATCTTCATTATATTCCTCGACTCTAAGGGAAGAAAGCTCGAATTCTACAAAGATGACCGCCTCAGTCCCGAATGCCAAGTTAAAAGAGGTCTCACTAGTTAGGAGTCTCTGGGTAGTCTGGTAGGCCCATAACAAATGATAAAGTTCATCGACCCATGATCCCCCAATCCGGTTGATCCTGACCTTTAAGCCTTATAGGATGGTTCGGTTGGTCACTTCTATCTCTCCATTTACCTGTGGGTGGCTTACCGAATAAACGATGTTCAATCTGATATTCTCTGCAAAATCCATAGAGCCGAAAATCGCTAAACTATTTGTCATTGTCAGTGATCAATATCTTGGGGGACCATAGCGGCAGATAATAGATCTCTAAATGAAATCCTTCACTTTGGTCTCTGTTATGCGGGCTAGAGGCTCGGCTTCGATCCATTTCGTAAAGTAGTCAATGGCCACCAAGAGAAACTTACGCTGACCTGACGCAAGAGGAAAGGGGCCAGAAATATTTATCTCGTATTGGGTGAAAATCCTTTGACAGCGATCACACCTTTTGACAATTCATTTGCATCTTGTTGCATGGTGGGCCAGTAGTATCCCTGATAGAGAATCTTATAGGAAAGAAATTTATCCCCTAAATGGCTTCCACAGATACCTTCATGGACCTCCTGTAGTGCATAATCTGCCTCGAATGGATGCAAATATTTCAATAACAGCAAGGAGAAGGGCTGCCTCTACAGCTTATTGTCGTAGAAGACATAATAGGCAGCTTGCTTTCTCACTTTTCAAGCTTCTCTATGATCAGATGGTAACTCGTCTGACCCCAGATATTTGAGTAGAGGGTCAATCCAGCAGGGCTTTTCATCAATTTATTGAATGGTGAGGGGCTCCTCGAGGCTCGAGGTTTTCAATACCTCAAAGTAAGTCCCCTCCTCCCAATCGGTGGGTAGCAAAGCCGCCAGCTTAGATAGCACATTCGTCTTGACGTTATCCATTCTAGCGATCTGCTGAATGTTAAAGCTCAAAAAGGTCGAAGTTAAGTTCTTTACCTTTTGGAGGTATCTTTTCATGTTCTCCTTTCGGGCCTCATAGCCACCCTTAATATGGCCGACCACTAACGAGAGTCACTGAAGACCTTTAGATGCTGGGCTCCTACTTCCCTCGTCACTCTAAGATCAGAAAGTAGAGCTTCATACTCTACTTCGTTATTAGTGGTGGAAAAGTCAAAGCGTAAGGCGTATCCCGCCACCTCTCCTTCAGGACTGGTTAGAATGAGTCCAGCCCCTGCTCTTATCGCACTTGACAAGCCATCCACGTGCTGTGTCCAGAGCTCCTTTGGGTCAGACCCTATGTCCACTTACTTGCCTCTTGAGCTTTCACTAGAGCCTGAGTTCTCTCCTTTTTTTGAGTTCTCTGCAGGCCTCAAGCCCTCCCCATTTGGAATGGTGCACTCAGGGATGAAATCTGCCAGCACTTAAGCCTTGATGGAAGGCCGTAGACGGTACTACACGTCTAACTCAACGAGTTCCAAAGATCACTTTGTAATTCACCTCGAGGTATCTGGATGGTGGAGAATGGCTTTAATTGGCTGATCAATAAGCAGCACCACTGTATGAGCCTGGAAATAAGGCCACAACTTCCTCACCATGATAACCAGTACAAAAATCAACTTCTCAAGTTTAGAATATCTGGTCTCTGCATCATGGAGGATCTTTCTGATGTAATACACAGGCTTTTGAACTCATCCTTCTATCTGAACCAGAACTGAGCCAACTACGACAGGGGAGATGGCGATATAGAGAAACAACTCCTCGCTAGGTTGAGGCTTTGAGAGCAATGATGGGGAGCTGAGGTACTACTTCGATTCCTCAAATACCTTCTGGCACTCGATGGTCCATTGAAAATCTCTTGACTGTCTGAGGATCTTAAAGAAGGAAAGACACCTCTCGACCGACCTGGAGATAAAGCGATTGAGCGAGGTGATCTTACCAGTGAGGTGTTGTACTTTCCCAATAGTCTTCGATGGCACCATCTCAAGGACCGTCTTGATCTTCTCGAGATTTGCCTTGATGCCTCTTCAAAAGATCATGAATCCTAGAAATTTATCGATGGTGACTCCGAAAGAATATTTCACTGGATTCAGCTTCATCCGAAATCGATGGAGAGTACCAAAGGTATCCCAAAGGTCTGCAACATGATCTGGGGCAGCCTGACTCTTGACAAGCATATCATCAACATACGCCTACAAATTGCGGCATAGCTGATCTTTGAAGATTTTATCCACCAACTACTAATAGGTGGTCCCTACATCCTTTAAGCCGAAGGCATCATCTTGTCACAGTAAAGTTCACGATCAATGACAAAGACTATTTTTCCTTATCTTCAGGCGTCATCCAAATTTGATTATAACCGATGAAAGCATTCATGAGGCTGAGGAGCTCATATCTGAAGATTGCATCCACCAATTGATCGATCCGGGGCAAATGATAGCTATCTTTGGGACAGACTTTATTGAGATCAATGAAGTCGATACACATACGCCACTTTTCATTTGTCTTCTTGACCAGCACAACATTGGCTAACCAGTCTGGATACATGACCTCCCTAATAAACCGACCTTGAGCAGCTTGTCCACCTCCTCAGTTATGGCCTTTTGGCACTCTAGGGCAAAGCTCCATTTTTTTTGCTTCATCGAATGACGGTTGGATCCACCCTCAAATGATGGGATATCACCTCCGAATCGATATGAGGCATGTCTGCAGTCGATCAGGCGAAGAGATCCGTATTCTCCTACAAAAGAGCTGTTAGTCGGCTTTTGGTTACCTCATCCAAGCACAAGCCGATCTTCACAGTCCGACCCGAGTTCTCCTTCTCCAGCAGGACATCCAGGACGTCCTTGGACGGTTGGGGATGCCTTCAATTAGATCATCACGGGCGTCCAGCCCTATCAGAAACTCAGGTTGGACCTTCACCTGAGCTGGTTGGCCTTCTGCTCGGAGCTTAGTGGCAAATCATTCTCAAGCTATGGTCTGATTGCCTCGGATCTGTCCTACTTCATTCCTGATCGAAAACTTTACCATTAGATGGTAACTTGAAACAACAGCTTTTAGAGTTCACAAACTCGGATGGCCGAGGATTGCATTGTAGGCTAAAAAGAGCTTAATCACCAAGAAGTTGACTTGAATTGTCATTCGTCGAGGTGGAGTACCCATGGTGAGAGGCAACTTGATCATTCCCTCTGGGATCACCGAGCTCCCTGAGAAACCCTGGATCGAGGTATCGAATCTACTCAACTGGTCAGGTGCGAACCCTATTTAGGTAAAGATAGTAGAGTATAAGATATCTACTGAGCTTCCATTATCAATAAAAATATGGTGTATATTAAAATCAACAACATTCGCTGTTACAACCACCGCATCATTGTGCGGGGCCAAGACACCCTCTGCATCATGCTCGATGAAGATGATAGCCTCCTCCTGTTCATCTCCAAGCCTTGGCCTCTTCATCCCTGGGGGTTTTGCCAACCCAGATGACCCTCCAGCGATCATGTGAATCTCCCCACGGATGGGTCGCTCCTCTTCCACCACCTGTCCTCCCACCTGTTGTCCCTCCTGTTACATCGGTGCTGGCTATGGCTGAGGTAGAGGAAACAGTTGTTGAGATAGAAGAGGTGGCTGCTGAACTCTCGGAGATCAACATTGAGGAGCCGCCCTCTGGATGAAGTGATTCAGCCTTCTCTGTCTGACGAGCCTCTCAACCTCATCGTGAAGCTAATGACAATCTTCAGTATCGTAACTGTGATCATGTGGTAAAAATAATACTTACTGAGGTCACGGTGGTGCTCCGACTTCATCCACATCTGCGGAGGCTCAGGCAGCTCAGGTCGTATCTGCATTAATACCTCACTCCGTGGAACGATCAGGGGTGTGTAGTTATTATAATGTCTAGGAGGTCAGGGTTGTCTATCCCTCATAGGAAGACTTTGGGACCGTCGGTTTCGACTCCAATTTTTTGTCTCTAGAATGGGAATCGAGAGCCCTAATGAATTCTCTTTTCTGCCTTGGAAAGCATTTTTTATTCGACCCTGTCACAACAGAACTAGCAGGGGGATCATCAGCAAAGGCTTCCTCCATGCATGCATACTTCTCCACACAGGCGAGCATGTCCGAGAAATCTTGAAGATAAATTTTGATCAATAACTTTTCAAGTCGTTCTTCAGTAGGCCACCCATCATAGTAGCCACCGCAGTCGACTAGTCCAAGTTAGGAATCTCTAGGATCACCGCATTGAATCTATTCACAAAAGCATGGATCGACTCATCCTCTTTTCGCTTGATAGTCTGGAGGTAGTCGGACTGCTTTTGCTGTCATCGGCTACTAACAAAATGGCTGACAAAGATTGGTATAAATCTTCAAAAGAATGAATGGAGGCCGGCTTCAAGCTTGAATACCACTACTGAATGGCCCCCTTAAGGGTCGAAGGGAACGCCCGATAGAGTATTGCATCTGATGCTCTTTGGAGGAGCATTACCGCTTTAAAGGTCTCAAGATGATCAATGGGGTCAGTGGTCCCAACGTAGACCTCTAGTTGAGGCAATTTAAAGTGCAGGAGAGTGGCTCTTGCACGATCCTCGGGATGAAGGGTGGCTTGCTGTTGAACCTCTCAAAAGGCAGCATTGAGGAATTATTACTGAGAGTATTTTCTATCTTTTATCCACTTGCTAGCCAAGCATCTGAAACCGCCTTTTGATGTCGAGATCTTAGACGGTGCAGGCCTCGAAGCGTAAAGAAAAGTGGCGACCAGAGGTTGAATCATGCCCTGATCCGGGGCTTGGAGATCGCCGCCTGACCGATTGGGCCCTAGGGTGGCTCTGATGAGTTGGCCTTCTTTCTGGATTTCGAGGAGGCACCTGCGGCTCCAGCTGGAGGGCGGCTGTGGGATCGAGTTTTATAGGGGTGCCAGCATGGGACCGCAGGTTGCACCGCTGGAGAAGGTGCAGGGGCAGCCCGAGCATGTTGCGGTGCCGTCTGAAGAGGCATAAGGAAAGTTTGGACCATCTGGACTGCAGTCATCAGATTCTGAACTTGTTGGAAAACTAGTTGAACTGATCAGCCGTGACCGATGCTGGTTGGGCTGGTGGTGGGACCTCTGACGTCGTTGGCTGCACTTGGTTATTGATCTGGCCAAACGCCTGATGGGAGGCGGCGGCGTTAGAGAATCAGGAAGATGTTCGTCTATGAGCCATGATGTGAATGTAGGTCCTTCCTTTACTGTTACTGTCGATATCGATCGAGGTCAGAGATGAGGCGACTGAGCCTCACACAGGGATGATGGGATTAGAATGACCTGCAAAATAAATCCAAACCGAAAGTTATGGCTCCGACGGGGACCCTCCGATGCTCAAGTCAAATTCAGAGAATAAAAAACAGCAACGAATTCTCTGAGAGGGATTAATTCGCTTAGCTGGTCCTCGAAGCTCCGATAATTTATATGGAAGGCTATCGAACAGCTGGTTGCATAGCTGTGAGATCGTGCAATCCCGAGATTACAAGGCCATTAGATATGCCATTGTGGGCGAGATAATTCAGTTTTTAATCGCTCCCACGAGATTGGGGAAGTCAGTTATGTCTGAGTTGATCCATTCAGGATGGACAGCTGTCGCATATATCAAAAAAATAAATCGACTAAGACGATAAGGGTGGCTCGTATGCTAAACGGATCCCACAAGCGTCTTGACTCTGTATAATGGTTGGTGGCCATGGCAATATGCAATTTGAAGTAGCCTGTGACATCATGCCAATCTAAGTACTCACAGTAACTACCGATCTGAGATATTTACGATAACCATCGTAATATTTATAATTTAGATATATGAAAAAGCAAGGACCTGATACCCAGAAAATAAAAAGAAAGAAAGAAAAAAAAATAGCAAGAACTTGAAACCAATATGGTTGCCATGTTTCAACCAGCCGAGGAGTTTGATTCCAAACAATTTTGTGGGCTTCATTGCATGGAATAAAATATAAAAAAATGTACAAGGTGATGACCTAAGATTGGGGAAATTGTTTATGGTGATGATTCTGCTGTTTTTTTGTGTACCTTTACCCCATAAGTTCTCAAACTTTAACCCGATGATGGGACGCTAGGCCGCCACAATTATTGGATGGAAATAATTGATAATGGGTCCGATCAGTCCCCACGCTGTTTTTGGGTTTCTCCCTCGCAGATCGTCGTGGGCTTAGCTGTCCTATTGGAGCATCTTAAAGTGGTTAGGTTTGTGCTCTTGGCCGGGCGTGTTCTGTCTTTTATTTTATTCTTACCAAAAACGCCTGAAGAGCTGTAAAGCTTATTATATAAAAAATATAAATTAAAATAAGAAGAAAACAAAGGAAAGGAACAAAAAAGACAGCAGCCATAATGTTTTGGGTGTTGAAAGAGATGTAAGCGTTGACTTGGTCAACGATTTAAAGATCGTGAGTATCTAGCAAATAAGATCTATCTTCTCTTTCCCACCTAATCAAACAAGTGGAAAATATTACTACTTTATTACAACGCCATCTTCATTTAGTCAATTATACCTACAGATCAAACTAGACAATAAAAGACCTACCATGTATTTGCATAGTTGGATACTTAAATATACTAATTGTAGTAAATAATTATGGTGATTTTAGTGCTGCAAGTTGCTTTAATGTTCATCCATCCACTTTCCAATGAGATCCCCTTTTCAATTAATGACATGGGAACCACTTGTTGGATATACATTTGGTCAAAGCTTATGCCACCGGTGAATGAACTTAATTACCAAATGTTACAAGCAACATTTGTATGTTCATACAAATAGATAAATTTACAATCAAAGATCTATAAATTATAATGGATTCAATCTTCATAATTTTTTTAAAATTATCATAAAATCTAGTTTTGTAAATAAATTATGACAAATAGAGATAGAAAGGCCAGTTTTACATTCAGTGATGCATCTCATGCCTTATGACCTGCCGGCTTAATTTATATAATCAAACAGCCATTTTTAATCCTATTTATTTATATTTTATGTAAATATATTTTACTAGGACACGACAAACCAAACAGCTAGCCTTCAAAAGTTAAATCTAGAAAACACCTATGGTGAAACTGAATCAGAAGTAAAATACAAAAAAACAAAAGTGAGATGTAAAAAGACTGTGAAGCGGATCATGACATTCGGAAAACGTTAGCGCGCATATCACCTCCTTAGAAATAATCCACAGGCCCTATCTCATAGTGACACCTTATAGTCTATCATGACTGTGGAAACCAACGGGCCCACCTCGATAGAAACAGCTCACCCCGCCTGCATTATTGCGGTCCTCACATGATGTAGAGATCGGAAGGAAAGAACAACGAGCACGGATCTTCTGCGGCGCACTAACAGTATATGGCGTATCATCCTGACCATTTATCACAGAATGGACGATCAATAAAGAACATGTTCATGAATATCGGCTGTACATACGCACAGCACATGTTATTCTTTGGCGGTCCATCATGTGATGGACAGCCAATATGATATACCGAGCATGTGGTGCATTACGCCAGCTGCAGAGGAGCCCAGTGGAAGAAAATATATACTCCTAATACCCCAAATCTCCAAGCACAGTCAAAAGCATCAACGTCTCCGCAGAGCCGGGAACTTGCACAAGAATCTCTCCGCACCCCAACTTGTTGCTACCCTTTGTCGTGGTCCTCTCCCACATGTGAAAAGCGTGCCCCATCTTTGATACATACATATTTGTACCACAATAATGAACCAAAGATGAATTATTAGCACTTTGAGAAGCTATCGAGACCCAAAAGTAGCAGCCATGGCACCAATCCACAGGGTTAAGGTATTGGAGCAGTGCCGGATCTCTCCTCCGCCGGGCTCCGCCGCCCGGCCCTCGCTCCCTTCACCTTCTTCGACCTTGTCTTCTTTCGCTTCCACCCAGTACAACGCATCCTCTTCTACGAGTTACCCCATTCCAAGTCTCACTTCCTCCACTCCGAGCTGCCCAAGCTCAAGCACTCCTTGTCTCTCACCCTTCACCACTTCTACCCTCTAGCTGGAAGCCTGACGCGCCCATCCGGCGGCCAGAAGCCCGAAATCCTTTGCTCCGACGGCGACTTTGTTAGGCTTAACGTGGCAGAGAGCGGGGCTGACTTCTATGAGCTCTTGGGAAGCCACGTTCACGATGTCGGGAAGTTCCATTCCTTGGTCCCTTCGCTGCACTCCTCCGGCGACAGGCAGGCCGTGCTGGCAATTCAGGCAACCATATTCCCGAGCGCCGGCGTCGTCGTCGGCACCACGCTGCACCACGCCGTCGCCGATGGATCCACCTATGCCAATTTCATGAAGACATGGGCATCGATGCACAAATTTGGCGACCAAGCGGCAGAGCTGGCCGGACGGCTCCCGTTCTATGATCGTAGCGTGATCGAAGATTCCAAAGGTCTCGAAGGGATCTTCCTCAAAGATCTCCAATTACTCGAAGACGACCCGAGTCTCGAGGCATGGGATCTGGATGGCAGGTCCGACGTAGTGCGAGCTACGTTCACGTTCAGCCGAACCAGCTCGACGGTCTCCGGCACCGGGTGGCGAGCAGGACGTCGGCGCAATGCTCGCCGTACGCGGTGGCGTGTGGCTTCGTGTGGGCCGGCCTGGTCCATGCCCGAGGAGACACGAGCAAGAAGATAGAGCATTTCGGTTCGTGACCGGGTGCAGAGCTCGGCTGGACCCTCCAATCCCATCAAACTACTTCGGTAATTGCCTTGGTATTTGCTGCGTCGAGGCGAAGCGGAGCGAACTCACCGGCCGCGACGGTCCGCTGATCGCCGCCGATGCGATTTGGAAGGTCATCAAGAGCTTGGAGGAGGGTGCGTTCAAGGATGCGGAGAATTGGATCAGGAATGTGTATAACTACGCGTCGGCGAGAGCATTGACGGTGGCGGGATCGCCGAAGTTGGGAATGTATGAAGTCGACTTCGGATGGGGGAGGCCAAAGAAGGTGGAGGTGATATCGATAGAGAGGACGGGAGCGTTGTCGCTGGCGGAGAGCCGGGAGGAGAAGGGAGGGATAGAGGTGGGGCTGGCGCTGCCCAGCCACGAGATGGAGGAGTTTGTCTCGTTCTTCGTCGATAAGCTCTCGGAGCTCTCGTTGCCTCGGTAAATTATCGGCAATGGTGCTACCTCTGTTGTCACTTTTTACTTTTTACATTCCGAATAACAGAGCCATTGTTTGGTTCTATGATAAAAGGCCGAAAGATGAGTGAAATGGTGTGGAAATCCTTGAAGCCCGTTCTTCCGAGGATAAAAAATTTATCAGAAATCTATATTTTCCGCATAAATATTGTTAGTCCGGATTACCGGGACTGTAACCGGGCAATTGTTTTTTGCTTGCGCTTTTGCTGTTGACGTCTGAGAGGGTGGTCGGAGATGCTACTGTACATTGTCGTGAGAATAAATGTGGAGGGACTACAGTGTCTGCAACTCCATTCGGACAAAGTGGGAGTTTTCCCGGAAGCTTCAAGTTTTATCGTTTTGGGTGTATCCTCTACAAAACGGTGTTCCCTGACTCGTATTGCTTGGGATACCCTGCTACCAGCTTTGTTAAATAGGTAGAGGAATCGTACCGCAAGAACCGACTCGCCGTGATCTGATGGTGGGTTCGGGATTTTCTGTCGTAAGATAATTGAATGGCTGCACGTAAAGAGAATAATTGCTCATATAAAACAAAAATCAGTCTTCCCCTCCTCAAAACAGGACAGTTACAACTTCATCCGATGAGACAAAATAGAATTGCTGATATACCGGTATGGAGGCTTATGAGTAAGATAATTATTTTTTAAAAATCCTACTACAAATTCATCAATTATGAAGGGATCCTTAAGCCTTTCTACCAATCTATATGGAAGGCAGCAGCTTTGGAATTTTAGTTTTTTTTTTTCTCTCCCTCAGAAATAGGCTCCATACGAGCAAAGTGCTAGTGAAAGAAGGATGGGGAATGAGCTCCAGATATCCAATATGTGTGGTGCAAAAGATGAGGCGATCATATATCTTTTCATCAAATATCCATTGGCAGGAGACATGTGGTCGTTATTGAAGACTCTTCTAAAACTTGGATGATAGGCCAACAAACCACCAACAGTTGTGGACCACTTGGTGTCTACCAAAGATCATATCATCCTTTCCAAAAGTTTGGGATCAGCTTGCATTGCATTGTGCCATACACATTTGGCTAGGAAGAACTGATTGTCGTTTTTGGGAAAAATTCCTCTACCACTGCGGTCCTTCACAGGACACCACATCTTTCTACCAATGGAGCACTGCGAACGGGGAAGGCGACGGAGAGTCGTGATCAACTCATTAATCCCCTTGTACCACTGTGCCTATATGAATTGATTGATGACTTTCTGTACCTTCTTCTCAAAACACCTTTTGTACATATCTATATCTTCTAAAAGAGCTGGGCGAGCCTTTACCTATAAAAAAAAAACAGAAGAGGTTGCCAAGAGAAAAGGAAACAAGACAGTCAGAGAGAGAATATACAAGGAAGTAGATTTCTCTGGCTGATTGTGTGGTGTGAAGAAGGGGAGTGTTGGTTTGGTCAGCAAGAGGTTGTATGATTGCACTAGAAACGGAGGAGAAACCTACAATGAGCCAACACCAAAAGTCTCATACTAGTGGGAAAATCGGACATCAAAAGATGCCCAATCCTCCAAGCCCAATCAGCCAAAGGAATGGCCGCCCGGCTGCCTTCTCTGAAAATATGAGATACTAAAGACTAAGATGAGTAGCAAGTAGCAACCAGCCTTGAAGACTGAGGTAGATGCCCATAATGTCTCCTCCATGATGAGACGCATGGAGGGACCACTCCATATTTTTAGTGATCAACTGCTGAGATGTGGGAAAAACTATACTTTAGCTCGTTTTTGTGGATTCCATCCATGGTGCGTTCATCTTCATGTGCCGCTATAAAAATAAATGACTATGTCCACATGGTCATGTGATGCATGCAGTATAGGATATAATTTTTCTAGACAATGGGATGTGACTTATAAGCAGAATCCATGTGGATATTTTACTTCAATATTAAATTTTTGAAATTTGAGTCAGGTGGAGCAGGTTGGGCTGTAGTGTATCGCAAGTGTTGTTGATGGGTTTTATGTATTGTGAGTATTTTTTTTTTTGTTCCTGAGGAAAATGTATCATGAGATTATTGCCTAGTGCTTAGGAAGCTTCTGTGATTGTTTTGTTGGATGGAGCCTTATTGCTTGGGATAGTTGGGATCCCCTCTCTTTGCTCCTCTCTTTAGACACAAGTGGTCACATAAATCATTGGAAAGCGTAATACAAAGATCCCTCTTCCACTTTCATAGATAAACTACTTCTAATAAAATAGTCAAAATAAACTCACTAAATCTAGCTAGTTTTTGTGAAAAGATAAACAAATGCATATTATTGATACAACTAGGCTTTCAAATTTTTTAACTTACCATAGTTACAAATTAGATTTATGAGGAAATCATAAATGTTTTATTTTGGATTCTGTTTAAACTATAGCTGGTGATACTTCCAAAGAAAACCATTTTCTTATTGGAGTAACGTTGGTAACTCAAAAAATCTCTCAAGCATCTCGTACCAATCTTTGTGCTTCATTGAACCGCATATAACCTACTCATGAAGTGTAATTAATGAATAAAAGCCACAAGGCCTGATAAATTGGAACAAACTACTAGCCGCATTTTTGTGTTCCCTACATGCTATGGAGTGTGAAAAATATATATTTTACAAAATAACTATCATATTTGAGTTCGAGTCATCTGCATTGTCTTTTATACTGTACACAGCCACACATTTTTAATGGCTGCGGCATCATCCAATTGTAAAGATGCACGGCTGTTAAACATCTAAGGGCAAAAATTAGGACTAAGCACAAATTGAATTTGATTGGATTGAAAGAAAATTTCATCCGATCGAACTCAATCAGATTGAAGAAAATTCAATCCGCTGTTGACCGTTTATCATGTATAAATCATTCGAAATTGAAATGAACAGTTTGTAATAGATTTGAGTGGGTTGTGTCGGTTTGAACTTCAATATTGAGCCAATATTGATTTTAAATCTAATGTTAGTCCACTTAAGCTTATTTATTTATTTATTTATTAATTTAATATAAAAATATTAATTTTATAAGTTACAAATTTTGAGTTTATTTTTAAATCTGTACAAAATAAAATAGAAAAAAAAAATTTATCCACCTGAAAATAACTACATCTGAAAGCTTTTATTTTGAAATTATCTCAATTTGACGTGCTTCCATCAACAATTCAACAATAATATTCTCATGAATTCAGATAAATGACATGATATTTTTTAGAATGAAGTATTGAAGTCTAAACGATGCCATCTCAAAATGAAAGTGAATTTATAAAATACCACATCGGCTGAGTTCGATTTCATGCGGATTAAAAGTGTAGGAATCGAATTCGATCGTAAGTAATCAATTTTTATCAATTTTATCCGATTTTATTCGATTTATATTTTTAATCTATCGAAATTGATGTTATTGTGGTAGATTGGATGAATTTTTTGGATTTCGATTATTTGCTCAGCTATAGCAAAATCATATATGGTATGAAACTTGATACGACTTGTTGCATCCTATCTAATCTGAATCCATTATATTATAATTTTTGACAGCACCGGTTCCTCTTTTTGTATTTATAGGTATAGTTGTTTTGTGTGTTTGTGTGTGTGTAAATATCACCTGCCATATTAACTCGGTATATGGATGGGAGAGAGCACTAGAGTTAAAATATATAACGATCAGCTGACAATCCACGCAATGCGCGTGATTATTTGACGCCAAAATAATATTGTCATACCAGCTGCACTGTTGGCTGCCTCTCGCAGCCCATTATTCGGAAACACATGCGGACTGCTAAACTATTTTTTACTGAAGGCCAGACTGTATGACCCGCAGGCTGACCCATAATTGTTGACCCATTTTCGCATATTATAATCTATGAAACCCTAAATTAGTCTTAAAATGACAAAATCCTCCAAAACATGCCGTGCACCCATCGCTATCCGAACCTCGCCCTCCGAGTCCCGTCAGGCGGGAGCCATCCGTGCCGTGATTCCCTTTCTCATCAAAACTAACCCTCACCAGAAAATATTAGACGCTATCTGTCAACGAACCTGTCAAAGCTAAAGCAAGAATTTTATCCACAGACCCACCAGCAAAAATCCAGCAGTCGCATCCATCATCTTTATTTAATTTCTTTTAACCCAGCACGTGAAAAACCTGACCGGGTATGCACCAGTGCTATACGAAGCATTGTTCCTTCTTTGATTCATCCAAGGTTGTACCTGACCTCGCTGTTCTTATACTTATTTGATGCCTGACCTAATATGGTTGCCATGACCAATGCCAATTGAGGATTTTTTTATTATAACTAATTTAAAAAAAATCGTTAATATGAGCCAAAAAAAATTTTTGATTTATAATGAAAAAAATTATCTTTTCTATATAAAATATTTTTTGACGAACAAATCGTGAGATCTATACATCAAAACAGATAATGTCCCACGTACTGAATCATAAGTCTTTGACCGCAACAATAATGCATCCGGTAGAAGACCAACTCTATAATTATGGAGCTCCTCTCTTTCATATACAATTTTTTTTTTGAGTGAAGAACTATACTGTGATATAAAAAAGAAGACATCATTAGTTTCACATTGATTACGAGTCAAAAAAAATTTTAATTTATATAGCAAAAGATCATTCTTTCGATATGAGATATTTTTAAAAAAAAAATTATAAACTTATAAATCAGAATAGATAATACATTATGTGTGGAACCCTTAATCGCAGCATTTCTTATAGTCGCTCACCAATTGTTTGAGCTGCGGACTGGTTAAGCGCCATCATATTCAACCCATTGGGTACCCAGCTCACAAGCTAGCATCTTCAGCTTGACTGCCAGCCATCCCGCAGGCCAGCACCACTCAAGACCACCAATCAACCCAAAAAAAAGTTGTAGGCCGTGTTCAGCTCGGGCATAAAATAGGTAGAGGCTTGGATTTAACCTTATACTTGCCGTAGAACATTTAGGAAAGGGGCATAACGAAGAAAAATTATACCTGTCAAACTGGCTTATGACAGACATAACTTACAAGGAGTTGTCATAAGCTATTCCAACCTAGTTTACTTTCTATGGATTTAAAAAAAAAGGTCGTCATCCGAAATTATTCAAAATGTGTCTTGCTATTTAAAAGTGGAGCAAAACGAAATAACTCATAATGTAACTATTCTCATAGTCATGACTTTTGGTATGTTATTTTTTCTCATTCCTAAACTTAATGCAGTGTTAGATCTTGTTTAGTGGGGACATAAATGCTTGAAATAGGCTGATATGCCGGTCATAGGCCATCGAACTGAAATAGGCAATGCCTTGTCAAACCTTCTTATGCTTATTTTTGGACATGGGCTATTCTATGTCCATCTACTCATTCTTTATACCTGTTATGGTGGTTACCGTAAGAACCTCGAATCAGCACGCCATCATGGTATACCTCAGGTCTTCAATCTATCACCGGGACTGCTGACTTAAAAACTGAACTAGGATATGCAGGACCGTATGCAGAGCAGAGCTACTTGCATCTGGTCTCCCGCATGGTCTACCCAGCACAATGGCTATCTCTGCTACCTTGGCAAGCTAATGCCTTAGCACGTCGGTTGCCTTTGTTATCACAGCCATTCCACTTCCTGATGTGCGGGACAACTGTTCACCCCGAGTGGATAGATTTATGCGTAACTAACTCTTCTGATTTTGCGAGAGTGATTAAGGGCTGAATTATCTCATCCGCAATAGCATATTCCAACGACCCTACAATCTCGGGATCTCATAATCTTCATACAGCTATGTGGCCAGCTATTCGACAACTTTTTATATAAGCAATCAAAGCCTTGAGGATCAGGATAAGTCAATCAATCTCTCTCAGAGAACTCGATGCTGTTCCTATTGTTCTCTGAATCTAACTTGAGTGTCGGAGGATTCTCGTAGGAGCGAAAACTTTTAATTTGGACTGCTCTAGTGCCAGCATCTCTGTGCGAGGCTCAACCGCCTTCTCTCTGACCTCAATCGAATCGAATCGAACAACAATAGATAGAGAAAAGGCGTAATCTTCATGATGCCTTCGAAACGAACATCATCTCGGCTCTCCAATGCCGCCGCCTTTCGTCGGATGGAAAGCCAAGCCAACAGTCGGATGTAGCAATCGATGATTGAGACTCCCCTACCAACCCAGCCAGTACTAGTCACAGTGGATCAATTTAGCCTACTCTTCCAGCAGGTCCAAAACTTGATGGCCATCATTTAGGCGATCCAAACTGTTCTGGTGCCTCCCCCAGCGGCATCGCAACCTGCTCAGGCTGTCCCTGCACCTTCTTCAACGATGCAACTGGTGGCCTTCTTGGTGGCACCATCGATGTCTCCCGTGGTGGTGCCCCCACCGAATTCGATTCCACACTCAGCTCCTCAGCCGCCGCCACGGCCAGAGCCACGTATGCCTCCTTAGAGACCAAAGGGAGGCATACTCATCAGAGCCATTTCAGGCCCAGCAGTCGACCAGACGAAGATCTCCTAGTCCATGATCGGAGCATGATTCAACCTCCAATTGCTATTCTCTACAGCATTCCGAGGCCTGTATCACCCGAGATCTTGATATCAAAAGGCAATTTCAGATGCTCGATAAATAGATGGAAAAGAGGATTGAGAATGCACTTAACAATAACCACTCCTCGGCACAACCGTATGAGGGGTTTAATAGTGAGACACCCTTCATCCCAAGGATAGTGCAAAAGCCACTCCCTCGGCACTTTAAGTTGCCTTAGCTGGAGGTCTATGACAGAACTACTGATCCCGTCGACCACTTGAAAACCTTCAAGGCGGCAATGGTCCTCCAGAGAGCATCTGATGCGATCCTCTGTCGAGCGTTCCCTCCGACTCTCAAAGGGGTAGCTCGATAGTAGTACTCAAGTTTGAAGCTGGCTTCCATCTACTCCTTCGAGAATCTGTGCCAGTCCTTCATCAACCATTTTGTTAGTAGCCTGCGGAAGCAGAAGCGGTCCAACTACCTCCACACCATCAAGCAAAAGAGGACGAGTTGATCCGTGCTTATGTCAACTATTTCAACACATCGACTCTGGAGGTCCGTGATCTAAATCAATCAATCGGGATGACCATGAAGATGGGCGGCCTACTGAAGAACTACCTGAAGAAGTCATTGACCAAGACTTATCTTCGAAATTTTTTGGACATGTTTGTCCGTACGGAGAAGTATACCCACACGGAAGAGGCCTTTGCAGAAGAGAACCCTACCAGTTTTGTTGCGACAAAGCAGAATAAAGAGCGCTCTCCAAGACAAGAGGGGAGAAACCATTAGTGCTCCCGATCTCCATTCCAGAGGTGGAGGAACAGGGGCTGAAACCATCAATCTCGAAATCCTCAGAGAAGGGATTGACGATCCTCACCCCCTAGGTGTTATAATAATTATACGACCTTAATTGTTTCTAGGGAGAAGGTATTGATGGAGGTCTGAGCCGAGCTGCCCCAGTCTTCCTAAATGAAGACGAAGCAAGAGCACCGCCGTGACCCAAATAAGTATTGCCTTTATCATCATGACCATAGTCACGATACTAAAGATTGCCTGTAGCTTCAAGACAAGATAGAAAGGCTCGTCAGATAGGGGAGATTGAACCATTTCATCCGGAGGCGGCACCTCAACATCAACCTTCAAGAGCTCAGCAACCGCCTCCTTTGCCTCAGCAATCGTTCCCTCTACCTCAACCACAGTCGGTACCAGTGCAGCAAGAGAGATAAGAAGCAGGGGGGATAGGTAATAGTGGAAGACCAACTCATCCGAGGAGAAATCCATATGATAATTGGAGGGTCATCTAGGTCGGCGGAGCCTCCAGAGGTGAAGAGGTCAAGGCTTGAAGTTGAGGTCGAGGATGCCATTATCTTCATCGAGTGAGATGCTGAAGGTGTACTCATCCCGCACAATGATGCAGTGGTTGTAACAGCAATCATTACTGATTTTAATGTACACCGTATCTTTATTGATAATGAAAGTTCGATTGATATTTTATATTTTTCTATCTTTACCCAAATGGGGTTCACCCCAGACCAGCTAACAAGATTCAACACCTCAATTCAGAGTTTCTCCGAAAGTTCGATGATTCTAGAAGGGATGATTAGGCTCCCTCTTACCGTAGGCACTCCGCCACAGCGAACGATAATTTAAGTCAATTTTTTGGTGGTCAAACTTTTCTCGACCTACAATGCAATCTTTGGCTATCCGAGCTTATGGATTTTAAAGGCCGTGGTGTCGAGCTACCATCTGATGGTGAAGTTTTCACCAAGAAAGGTGTGGGTAGATCCGAGGCAATCAAGCCATGGTCCACCAATGCTTGCTGCCAAGCTTTAAGCAAAGGCCAGCCAACCCAAGCGAAGGTCCAGACTGAGCTTCCGATAGGGTTGGATGCTCGTGATGATTTGATCGAACCTGCCCTGCCCACTAAAGATCTCCTGGATGTCCATCTGATGAGAGAGGATCCCGATTGGATGGTGAAGATTGGCTCACACCTGGATGAGATAACCAAGAGTCGAATGATTATTCTTTACGAAAGAATGCAGATCTATTTGCCTGATCAGTCGAAGACATGTCCGGCATCGAGCCAATGGTGATATCCCATCACCTCAAGATGGACCCAACTTATCATCCGGTGAAGCAAAAGAAGTGGAGTTTCAACCCGAAGCACTAAAAAGCTATAGCCAAGAAGGTGGACAAGCTTCTCAAAGTCGGCTTCATCATGGAGGCATGTACTCAGATTGACTGGCAAATGTCGTGCTGGTCAAGAAGGCAAACAGAAAGTACCACATGTGCATCGACTTTATCGACCTGAACAAAGTCTGTCCTAAAGACAGCTACCCATTTTTCGGATCGATCAGCTGGTGGATGCCACTTCTGGGCATGAGCTCCTCAGCTTCATGAATGCCTTCGTCGGTTATAATCAAATCCGAATGGCATTTGAGGATAAGGAGAAAATAGCCTTTGTTACTGATCGTAGGCTTTTCTGTTACAGGAAAATACCCTTTGGCTTAAAGAATGTAGGGGCTATCTATCAGCGATTGGTGGATAAAATTTTCAAAAATTAGCTCGATCGCAATATGAAAGTGTACATAGATGACATGCTTGTCAAGAGCCGAGTTGCCTCTGACCATATTACCGACCTCCAGGAGATCTTTGACACTCTCCGTCGGTTCAGGATGAAGCTGAATCCAATAAAATGTGCCTTCGAAGCCACTGTCGGTAAATTTTTAGGTTTATGATCTCACGAAGAGGCATTGAAGCAAATCTCAAGAAAATCAAGGTAGTCCTTGAAATGATGCCACCAAGAACCATCGAAAAAGTACAACATCTTATCGATAAGGTCGCCTCACTTAACCATTTTGTTCTAGGTCAATTGAAAGATGTCTTCCTTTCTTTCAGACTCTCAGACAGTCGAAAGACTTTCAATGGACTGTCGAATATCAAAAAGTATTTAAGGAGTTGAAACAGTATCTCAACTCTCCATCATTGTTCTCGAAACCTCAGTTCGATGAGGAATTATTGTTACATATCATCGTTTCTCCAGTGGCAATTAGCTCAGTGCTTGTCCGGGAAGAAGGACAGATTCAGAAGTCCATATACCACACCAGCAAAGTCCTTCACGATGCGGAGATCAGATACTCTAAGCTCGAGAAGCTGATTTTTACACTGATTGTCACGGTGAGGAAGCTACGACCTTATTTTCAGGCTCACATAGTGGTGCTGCTCATGAATCAGTCGATCAAGATCGTTCTCCACCACTCGGATACCTCAAAATAGATTATAAAGTGGGCATTGGAACTTATCGAGCTAGACGTGCAGTACCATCCAAGGCCTGCTATCAAGACCCAGGTGCTGGTAGATTTTATTCTCGAGTGTACCATCATGAATGGGGAAAGCTCAAAGGCTAAGAAGGTCTCGAGAGAAGGCAAAAGCTTAAAAATCGGAGAAAGCTTGATGGTGGAAGAGATAGATACAGGGTCCGCCCCGAACGAGTTATGGATGCTGCATGCTGATGGTTCGTCAAATGCAATAGGAGTAGGGGTTGGGCTCATTTTGACCAATCCTGAAGGAGATATCATGGGGTATGTGCTGCGTTTTGAGTTTCCGACTACCAATAATGAAGCAAAATATGAAGCTTTGATCATCGATCTCAAAGTGGCAGGAGAAGCAGAGACCCAACATTTGAAGATCTTCAATGACTCCCAACTGATGGATGGGCAAATTAAGGACGACTAAGAGGTTCGAGAGAAAAATATGAAGAAATATCTCCAAAAGGTAAGAACTTGACCTTAGCCTTCTTAAGCTTTGACATTCAATAGGTTTCCAAAGCAAACAATGTCAGGATAGATGCGCTATCAAAGCTAGCAGTCTTGTTGCCCACTGATTTGGAGAACGGGACCTACTTCGAAGTGCTCAAAGCCTCAACCCTTGAGGAGCCTCTCATTGTCCAGCAAGTTGATGAAGAATCCTGCTGGATTGATCTTCTACTCAAGTATCTTAAATCAGATAAGCTACCCACTGACTATAAAGAGGTCCGAAAGATAAGAAAATTCGCTCGCTATGTCTTTATACAATAACAAGCTATACAAACAGTTGTTCTCCCTGCCTTTCCTTAAATGTCTGCATCCATCTGAAGCAAATTATGTGCTACAAAAGATCCACGAAGGAATCTACGAAAGTCACTTGGGGGTAGGTCCCTCTCTTACAAAATCCTTCGACAAAGCTACTACCGACCCACTATGCAGCAAGATGCAGGTACCTTCGTCAGAAAATACGATCGGTACCAGAGGATCTTCAATATTCAGCATCAACTAGCAACACTCCTAACTTTCATCAGTGCCTCGTGGCCATTCACTTAGTGGGGGATGGATTTTCTTGGTCCTTTCCCCTCGCGTCTGTTCAGCATAAGTTTCTACTAGTAGGCATCGACTATTTCACAAAGTAGATCGAAGTCGAGCCCCTAACTCATATATCCCAGATGAAAGTAAAAGATTTTGTTTGAAAATTAATCATCTACCATTATGATCTTTCTCAAGTACTAATCACAGATAACGGCAGGCAGTTTAGTGGTATCCGATTTCAAAAATTCTACAAAGAATATGGAATAGAGCACCGCTTCACCTCGATTGGCCATCCACAGGCGAATGAAAAGGTGGAGGTGACCAATAGAACTCTCCTACAAAGTTTGAAGGTCAGAATAGACCAAACTGGAGGGTCCTGGATAGACGAGCTTCATCTTGTGCTATGGGCCTATCAAACCACTTAGAGGCTCCCAGCAGGTGAGACTCCTTTCAACCTCGCATTCAGAGCTGAAGCAGTCATCTCTATAGAATTTGAGCTTCCCTCCCTCAAAGTTGAGGAATATAATGAAGATACCAACTCTGTATGACTCTGAGCCAACCTCGACTTGATTGAAGAAAGCAGAGAGCGTGCCGCTGTCAGAATGACTACCTATCATCAAAGGATGGCCAGGTACTACAACGCCCGAGTCAAAATCAAAAATTTTGAGTTGGTGATCTGATATTACAACGAACCAAAGTTTCACAACTCACTGAGCAGGAAAGCTATTATCCAACTAGAAAGGTCCTTATCAGGTGGATGAGATAGTACGTTCGGAGATCTATTGGTTCAAGCAACTCGATGGAACTTTACTCCCTAGACCATGGATCTCGGCCAACCTGTGCATATATCATCAGTGATGTTGTAATATTATATCATCATATATCAATATAAATGGTCAGATTCACTAATCTATGCTTACTTAAGCATTATGAATGGCCTAAACTTCTTTTGCTGCGAAGAATTCTTCTGATCGAAACTATGTCTAACAGATGAGGATTAACCATAAGGACCCTCAATGATGACGATCAGTCCTTGATGACTTGGAGATGGGGCTAACTTACAAGACCCCATCAGAACCCAAGTCGTGCGAGAAGCAGAGGATGACCCCAAGAGATCTTCGGTGGGCTAACTTATAAGACCCCCAATCTGCGATCGCGAGAAGTACGCACACTGTCTCTCACAAAAAAAGAGAAGTGCACACGCTGCCTCTCACATAAAAATGAGAAGTACACATGCTGTCTACGGGCACACGCTGCCTCTCGTGTGAAGATGAGAAGTGCACATACTGTCTACGGGCACACACTGCCTCTCGCATAAAAATGAAAAGTGCACATACTGCCTACGGACACATACTATCTCTCACACTACGAGAAGTGCACATGCTGCCTACGGACACATGCTGCCTCTCACATGAAGATGAGATGTGCACATGCTGCTCTGCTCACAAGATGAGCTGAGTACATACTACCTGTTATACTACGAGAAGTGCACATGCTGCCCACGAGATATGCTGTCTCTCACATGAAGATGAGATGTGCACACGCTGCTCCGCTCATAAGATGAGCTGAGCACATGCTGCCTCTCACATTGCGAGAAGTGCACATACCACCTACGGGCACACGCTACCTCTCGCATGAAGATGGCTGAGTACACACTGTCGCTTGTATTATAAGCTGAGCATAAGCTGCCTCTTGCATTACGTGCGGAGCAGTCATGCCACTCAAACGACGATCCTCGATCGACCTTGGCTCAGGATGGGTCGTGAATTGGTTCGAGACGGTCCTTGGTCAACCTGGCTATTCCCTAGATTTGAGCGGACTCATCAAAATTCCTAAAGTTGGAATTGAATCCGATCGAGGTAATCCTGAGCTCCTTAAATCAGAATTAGCCTCCGTGTGCTAAGCAAGATACACAAGCACAGACACAGGGGACACAGATACAATGGAAGCAAAACAAACTTCTTCATTGATTTAAGTATTTACAAAAGGAGGCTAGTGCCTCAAGCACGACCTTACAAAAAAAAAGAAGGATGGCATCCTCAGTGCTACCTTACAAAAAAAAGAGAAAGAAAAAGTGAAAGAAAGTGCAGCAAAATAAAGAAAGGAGGAGGCCATGAAGGTCATGCCGGTCCAGAAGTAGATCCCCATCAATCAGTGAATCTGATTCGGAGCTCTTGTCGTCGTAGATGATGGCAATGATCGGATAGTGGATGCTCTCCTTGATCCTCAGCTCAAGGATGAGGAAGCTCGATCCTCATTCGATGAGCAAGCCTCCTCATCACTATTTCGAGCTGGAAGAATTGAAACTCCAAATACGGCATCATCTGTAGTAGGCGGGCCTTGCAGTTCTCAAAATCATCGATAAATCTGTTGACGACAATATCGATGGCCTCCCTCATAAATTTTATAGAGTTTCGATACTCTTGAATATAGCGGGTTTGGACATCAAGAGGAATCTGCTCGAATTGGGGGGTGTGATGACCCCTAAGCCTTAGCGGAGATCATAAGGCGGAAGACGTCCGATGAGAGGAAGATGGACCAGCACCCTTGGCTCTCGCTCTTCTCTAGACCTCTCTTATTAAGGCCCACCTCTCTTTCACTCTGGCCTTCATCGCCGGCAAAGGAGGATGTAAAGGGGGGCACGAGAGTGATGCCATCACGATAGAAGGGAGGAGTTTTTGCAAAGAAGAAAGATAGGAGATTGGGTTTCTCCACCCATTGGCCTATATTTATAGGCACCAACGTCCACATCAATCATCAATCGACGATCGAAAAAGGTATAGCCATCCATCAGATAATTAATGGTGTGCCATCATACTGCTAAAAATAAATTCAAGTGATGCTTCACGAATTAGAGCATAGTCACGTGGCGTGCTCTTACAGGATTTATACTCTCCCTCAAGCATTGTCTTATTAAAAGAGTCAGCAGCTGTCTTTTCTATGATCGACTGCACTAACACAGAATGAAAACAGAGTGAAAGCATCGCTAAATATTCACCTAAGATTGGTGCACTCAAATAATTGCCCCAAATCAACAAGCGTGGAAAGTTACCTCAAATCAGCATACACACCACAAGTAAAGATAAGGTATAAAAGAAATAAATCTTATTCATTCCTTCAAAAGCTTTTATAATAACCTCGAGAGGTCTAAAGTACAAAAAAAAAAGAAAACAAGAGCCTATGAGTCAACATTCGGAGCTGAGGCACGGGTCGCGGAGGCATCCGCTGCAGTAGGGTTCCTGACCTTGACTAAAAAGCTCAGATCTAGTTTTGGATACTTGGCAGCGACCTTATCTCGGATTGACTACTTTCCAGCATCATTGGCATCAGCAGAAAATTTGACTTTCTCATCCTCATACTCTATTGATGTCCGAAAGTCCGCAACGATCTTGGAAGCAGCTTCTAATGCCTTCTTCTCTACTACCTCGATCTTTTTCTCTGTAGCCTCAACCATGACTTTGCTTTTCTCCAACTGAGTCTCAAGCTCCTCTACTCTCCCCCACAGTTGAGAGTTCTCCTCGACGGCTTTCCTCAGGGTCGATTCGGCATCCTCAGCTTTTCTAATAGCATCTCGGCCCTCATGAAGGCCTCTCCAGCCTCCTTCCTGATGTTGTCTCTCGACACCTTGAGTATTTCGGTGTCGGTTTGGTGCTTTTTGCCTCCTTCATAAGCTGGATGGAGCTCTGTATGTACCAATTCAAATAATGGGTGATTTGGTAAAAGATAGTTCTTATGAATAAGCACTATAAATATATATACAAAGTGATTGAAATTTTAGGAGCTCCAGCATACCTAGATGAAGCTTTCAATGGCTGCTTTCCTCATCTCCTTTCGTGGTACATTTAGCAGATCACTCGCATCAGCTGGGAGGAGCATCCCAGAGAATAGCTCATGCATCAGCTTGTAGTCTTGCAAAGCTCGAGCCTCGGGCCACAGGCCAGTTGGTGTAGTCTCGGAGGCTCCAGTTGCCTTAGCCGATGCCTCCTCCGGAGAAGAATCGACAACTTGGAGGGTCGGTGGCTTCGATAGGCTCGAGGGAGCTGGTAGGCTTAGAATTACTCCCTTAAGGCCATAGTCTGCTTGGCTTCCTAATCGCCATCGAGAGCCGAGGCAGCCGGCGAGCCAGCTTGAACCCGCACAATTTCGAAATCACCGGCACGGGGAATCTTCTGGCTCAAGAGCTAGCTATGCAAGAGGACTCCCAACTCTAACACGGGTGCTCCACCCACCTGTAGGCTTGGCTGCCCTCTTTCATTGGGCCTTCTTCTCTGGCTTCTTCGATGGGCTCAGGTTCTTCTCGGTAACCACCTCTGCGACCAATACAATAAAGTTATCGACATGAGAGAGTAGCAAAAATCAAAGAATACAAAATCGAGGCGGATGACCCCCACATACCTCCAGGAGCAACCTGGTTGATACCGATGTTGAATAGTGTTCGGGCCAACAGCAGCTCCTTCAATTTCGAAATCTTGAAGTTGTGCAAGATCGTCAATTCCTACCTCAGGCATTCGTCTGTGGGGGGCTCCTTGAACACAGCCTATTGAGGTTTGCCCCAAGCGACGAACCTCCAATCTTCGTCGGATATCTGAGAAATAAAGAGGAACCATGGCTTCCAACCATGGACGATAGAGGGAATGCCTTGGGATATTAAGCGAAAGCCATCCTTCTTTTTCGTGGGGTCACATACCACCACCCACACAAATTCGGATGCCTCTTGAGGCTGAAGATGAAGTGGAAGGGTGCGATGCTAAGATCAATCCCAGCCAGCACGCATACTGCAGCAAAGCCGTAGATATATCACCACGAATTTGGGACAATTGAACATGACGACGTCCTAAGATATTGGAGGAGAGCCACAAAGAAAGGGTGAAGAGGAAGCTGCAACTCAGTTCGAAAATACTCCTCATAGAGACTCATCCAACCTGGAGGTGGTTGGCAGACTCGATCATCCAGTCCCGAAACTTCCAGCTAAAATGCTGGAGGGATTTGAAACTGCTCATGGAGTAGTATTATATTCCTTTCAGTCAGCTCGGATCAGAACCCCAGTGGCATGAAGTCAAGATCTCTAGAAGCCATTCATCTCACTCGAAAAAAAATCGCGAAAGCGAAAAACAAAGAGAGAAGGAGAACCTACGGCAAAGAAGAGAAGACAATTTGAAACCCAAATAGACCTGCATCTGATCTTATCTGGGCTTTAAATAGTTTCAAGTTCAGCAGAGTCTTCAAAGAACACCTCCCATTATGGCATTAATTATAGGAGACGTGAATCAACAAGATGCAAACAGACGCTCAATGCATGGCAACCGCTGATGGATATAATTTCTATCATTGATTTGGTAGTTAATGCCAACGATAGGCAAATCATATTCTGTGCCACTTTTGAAGGGATATGCGGAGATATACGATAGTACCTGCCACACGAATGCGATTCAAATTTTTATCCTTTCAAGACTTGCATCATAGGTACAAGTCATATAACTCGAATTAGTACCTGCCATGCGGATGCGATTCAAATTTCTGTCATTTCAAGGCTTGCATAATAGATACGAGTTATATA
This sequence comes from Elaeis oleifera, assembly GCA_000441515.1. Lineage (NCBI taxonomy): Eukaryota > Viridiplantae > Streptophyta > Magnoliopsida > Arecales > Arecaceae > Elaeis > Elaeis oleifera. The sequence goes on from KE504842.1 coordinate 142,469, forward strand.
GCTCCGATCAGAACTTGGTTTATGGTTTGCATCATATTTTATGATTTTAATTCTATTTAAACTCTCAATTTAGCTTAAAATTTAACCATTACGACCCAAAATTGCACTCATACATCCAACGCTGGATATTAACAAAGGTGAATTTCATTCATTTATATCAAAGCGATTACAAAGTTCGGATTACAGAAGAAAAAAAAAGAAGATACAGGTTATCGCCTCAAGGCACCACTAAGATGGCTTATTCAAAACATCCTCCTTTAGCATCGATAACTTCTTCAATTTGGATAGCCATATTGATCTTGTTCACCTCGACGGAGTAGCGAGATATCCTGACAAACTTTTTTCACGCTATCCGCCGCTATGGCAATCAGATTTTCCTCCACAACATCAGCTTGAGAAGCCCAATGCTATCAGCAGGGAGGTACATCCAAACCATTATTTTGCATCTCTCAAAGCCTACTGAGAATGCCGTCCTGTAGGTCTGGTTTATAATTTCAATCCCTTTTTCATCAGCCGATCCGCCCTTCTTTCGGCATACATGAGCTCCTACTCTCTAAATTGGCGCTAGAAGTGATCGTGACTTTCTTTTGCCTTCTTCAATTCCTTCTTCCAATACTCTACCTCCAGTGAAGCTTCTTGAAGTTCGGCGAGTGGCTCCAAAGTCACCTGAACCCTTCCAAAAGTGGAGCCTTCCCCCCTCTAAGGTGTTCTCTCACTACAGCTTTTTTTTTAAGATTTTAGCCCTCTTAACTAAGCTTCCGCTAGGACTCCTCTGAGAATGAGCCCCAGGGGAAGTATGGTCTCGACTTTTTTTCCTTCGAGTGTCCTCCTTAGGCGCTCTAGGTCATTACGAACACGGTGCCAGTCTCTTTCGGCCCTAGTCTTTTGCCTTTCGAGGTTCTCAATCCTCCTTTCAGCCCTCCTCAGCTCGTCATCTCGATGATTGATTATCTCCTGGGCTTCTTGATGGACCTCCTCAGAAATATTGAGCTCTTTGGATAATTCACCATTACTTCTCTCTACCTGCTCCAACTGATACTTCAGTAAATCAATCTCTTCCTTCACCGCTGCAAGCTCCAATGCCGAGGCATCTAAAATGGCACCGATGAAGCTGGCCAAGTAGTGCCCACCTATGCAAAAAGTTACAAACAAGCATCAAAATACTGCATGTTATCGAGATCAATAAGAAGATCTAAAAATTTCTTACATGCACAAGTGATCTCAGGGTGCTAGCCATCCGCTCCTGAGCCCTTTGCTCATGCATATACAACTTCTCCACAGGCGACAGGAAGCTCCTCAGAAGATCCGCTGCAGACTGGAGATTCTCCACCATAGATGAGATAGAAGATGTCAGTTCCGAAGGGCCTGCTCGAGAAACAGTCGGAGGAAGACATTCGGTGGGTGTCACCTGCTCCGAGGATTTTTCAATCTCCGTCACTGCCATTAGAACTCCCTTGGGGTTACCAGTCACGTTCTCCGCCTGCATCACTGCTACTGGAACCTCCTCAGGTCGATCGACTGTGCCCACTGCTTATATCCTCTCCATCGGTACCTTCTCGATTGGAGCTTCCTCCATTAGAGTCTTCGTTACGGCCTCTGATAGTAGAGCTGTTGGCTCAAAGGTCAAAATGGGATTTCATCCCTCACGGTCGTGGGGGCCTTTGATGACCAGAATCTTGGCATACCTTCTCCGAGTCGATATCAGCTTGAGCTTCTTCATGAAATCTGGATTCATCTTGTCTCTGAGAGTTGCAATGAAAGTCTGGAGCAAAAAAAGAAAAAAGTCTTGCAGTCGTCTTCTCTGAATATCTTAAAGGGCAGATTTAAAAGAGGATAAAGGTGAAGACAAAAAGTCACCATCGAAGAAATTTCAAAAATCAAAATTTTCGAAAAATCGCCTGCTGTGGGTCCCATCAATCACGATCATTTGTAACGATCATGCCAAGAAGACATCATCAATCTTAAATGCCAGATATACGCGAAGGTGCGCATCTCCATATCTGAGGTACGATTTTTGAAATACTCCTTTTGTCTGATTCTCAGACTCAAGAGTAGGAAGGATAGTGTTACAGTGGTTACCGTGAGTATCTCAGATTAGAACGTCATCATGGGATACCTTAGGTCTTCAATCCATCATCAAGACTGCTGACTTAAGAACTAAACTAGGACATGTAGGGCCGTATACAGAGTAAAGCTACTTACATCTGGTCTACCGCATGGTCTATCCGGTGCATTGGCTATCTCCATTGCCTCGGCAAGCTAATGCCTTAGCATATGGGTTGCCTCTGTTATCACAGCCGATCTACTTCCCGATGTGCACGATAGCTGTCCACCCCGAGTGGATAGACTTGTGCGTAACTAACTCTCCTGATTTTGTGAGAGCGATTAAGGACTGAATTATCTCACCCATAATGACATGTTTAAACAACCCTACAATCTTGAAATCTCACAATCTTCATATAGCTATATGGCCAGCTGTTCGACAGCCTTCTATATAAGCAACTAAAGCCCCAAGGATCAAGATAAGTCAATCAATCTCTCTTAGAGAATTCATTACTGTTCTTATTATTCTCTGAATCTGACTTGAGTATCGGAGGATCCTCGTCGGAGCAAAAATCTCTGATTTAGACTTATTTTGCAGGTCACTCCAGCACCAGCATCCCTGTGCGAGGCTCAGCCACCTTCTCTTCGATCTCGATCAAATCGAGCAGCAAGAATACCCATTTCATCCTATTTGATTTTACATTAAATTTAATTTGTACTATCATTTATATTATAAAATATTATGGTTTAAACATTCGTATTTAATTAAGAGATAATATATTATATATAGTACTATCAGCATAAAGTATTCTTATTTTTTAGTATTATAATAGAATATTCTAATACTAATATTATATCCTAATGTGTAACATCTCAATAAATCTTGGTGTGCTATAACATTTAATATTATTATAACATAATAATATTTACTATTGTAACATCACGCTATTGTTATATTTTTAGTAAATATTTAATATTTGTTATATTGCTATAAAAATGATACTATAATAACATTAATAATATTACATTTACTTTTATATTAAATTTTATATTCTTATAAAATATTTCATTAATATAATGATATAAGTAAAACTATAACATATTTATATTTCTATAATAATATATACTATTGGTATTATATTGCATAAATATAATATTCATATTAGTATTTAACATATAATTGTAGACCTTTTATATAATAAAAAATATTTTATTGCCATATAATATCGTAATACTATTACTTAATGTTTATATAGTTTAAAATATTAATACATAAGCATATAATATGCCATAACACTGTGTTATTATCATATATGATATATAATATATACAATATTAACTTTAAAAATTTACTTCACATAAAAATATTAATATTATCATACAAAATATATTACAATAAGTCAAGGATATTTTTACTATTTTAGAAAACTTAGATAATTTATTTCGTTCTTTAGCCCATTCCAGAAACTTTAACCACCAAAATAAATATGATACAAATACTTAGCATAGCTATGCTACGTGTTTAGTTTTCTTGTTCCTATTTTTCATTTTCACTTACATAGGGTACAATAGATCAGATCAGACTAAGCCATGAGTGATCCTGATCCGACTTAGTTTTTTATCGAGTCCTAATAATGGACCAAACCCAACCTAGTAGAAGATCAAGTCAGATCCAAGATCAAAATTTTTGATCCAACGGATCATATGGGTCGGATCGGATCCATACCTAACCTGATCCCAATCTAAACAATTCGGGTCCAGATCGGGTCCTAACTATATTGCACTTACTCCAATGAATTCTAGTGAGAAGTAAATTGTATGAGAGACTTCTGAGTTCTCTTTAATTCAATATTTTCGATGTGAGTTTGTGTAGGCCATAGTACTCCAGCTTTGTGTTAATAGCTAAAACACATATCACAAAAGTATATATTTTTTATTATTATAATTATCAAATTATCACCATCTCCCATTATCTTCATATACCATCATAGATTGTGAAAGAAAAATGGATACCTAGATATTTGGAATTCATCTAAATTATGTCTAGAATTTTTTTTTCTAACAAACAATATGGTATCTTCTAAAAAGAATACCTAAGGAATAAGTTCGGATCCATACACTAGATTCCAATAGGGTCGTATCGTATCAGATCAGGTCACAATTCAATAAACCGACATTCAATTCAAAAATAGAATGGAT
>KE504842.1:153396-176097 GCA_000441515.1 Elaeis oleifera
GAGAAAGGGGGTTAGTACAGATGTCCTCACCGTAAGCAGTGGGGCACGGCGAAGCTGTTCGATCCGTCGGTTCATCTCCTGGAACCTTTGATCCAGGAGGTCCTCTCGACTGCGAGCCTCGAGAGTCTTCTGGTGGAACGGAGGTAGGGACTCTCCGGAGGTAGAATCATGATCGAACGGAGGACTCTTCGCCTTCTGCTTCTCTTTTCTAGGGAAGACAGAGCGGCTGGCCCAAGTGGCCCTCCGGTCATCGGATTCTGAAACTCCGGTGACGCTCTTTCCAGCCGCACTGATGCCTGCGGCTGCTGCTGCATGGCCTGCACTGCTTCAGTGAGGCCCCTGACCTGCTGAACCAGCAGGTCGAACTGCTTCATGCCTACTGCCGTTGTCGGAGGAGGGGGAGCCTGAGAAACCGACGACGAGGTCGGAGCTTGCGGAGCTTGCTGAGATCTGACCGCGGAGGCCGTGGATCGTCTGGTGGATGCCCTTCGGGGAGGCATCAGGTGGAGATCTGGCAGAAGATCGGAGAAGAAGACGTTGGGGAGGATGACCTGAGGTGGTCCCGTTGAGCACTCCTTTAAGAACAAGGGTACTGCGAAGACACACCCCCTTCCTCTAGCGCCAATCCTGTTGGTGTGAAATTTCGCTGGCGTCGGAGAAGCTGGAGTCGAGGGAGTCGCGGTCGTCGTCGGGACCTGCAAAAGAAGTCTAAACTGGAGTTGGGGTTGCTCCGACAAGACCCTCCGATGCTCAAGTCAGTACTCTGCCTCAACAGAAATGGAGTGCTCGAATGAAAATTTTAGCAGAGTTTTAAGATAGAGTTTTGAGCTTAGAGAAGAACGTATCTGGGGGTCCCTTTTATAGACGGAGAGCGTAACTGATTGACAGCGACATCCGTAACCGCCTGGTAGTGGGCCGCTCGGGGCCATGCGTAGTTTGTTACGGAGAGTAGTGGCGCCAGGGGTCGTTCAGAGCCACGTGGAATCTGTTATGAAAAGTGGAGTGATGTCCGTTGTCGTGACTTGCCAGAGAGTAGTGGAGCCGCATGGGATCCGTTACAGGAAGTGGAGCAGAGTCGTGGCCATCACTGTGGCTTGTCGGAGAGTGGCGGAGCCACGTGGGATCCGTTACAGGAAGTGGAGCAAAGTCGTGGCCATCATCGTGGCTTGCCAGAGAGTTCGGGCCTGCCGCTTGAAACTCGGTTGGGTGTCTGAAGGAGTGGGGCAGCTCTCTGTCTGAGAGGAGCTCGGATGTTTCGAGGTTGCTGACGCGCCCACTGTTGCTGGATGTCTTGGATGCTGACGCTGCAGGCGGAAATCATCTACTGTAGAAGCTCGGTCGGAGACTTTCTATTGACGAGGCTCGGCTTCATTAGGAATCCGGCAGAGGGTTGACCGAATGTGGACTTCGGATGGCGCGGTAGGGATTCGTCCGCTGGAGAAGCCAGGAGGGTTGGCGTTGTTGAAGTTCGGCTGACTCTATCAGAGATTGATGGTTGAGGGGGGACACGACAGATACCGGAGGCGGTTGACTGTTGTGGGGATCTATCTGCTGGAGCCCGTTTGTTGTAGAAGTTCGTCCGGGATCTGTTCGCTACGGAGGTTCAGGCGGGGTCCGGCTCTTGTAGAAGTCCGAATGGGGACCGTTTATTGAAGAAGTTCGGCTGAAGCCCGCCTGCAACAGAAGTCCGGAAGGAATTCGTTTACAATAGGAGCTCGAATGGAGGCTTACAGTAGAGATCCGACGTGGACCGCTTGTAGTAAAAATTCGAAGTAGACCGTCGGTAGTAGAAGCTCGGAGTAGACCGTTCGTAGTAGGAGCTCGGAGTAGGCCGTTTGCAGTAGAAGCTCGGGGCAGAGGTCCGGCTCCCGTAGGATCTCGGATGAAGCCCAGGAGACGGTCAACCGCCGTAGGAACTCGGATGGAGTCCGGTAGCTGTAGGAATCTGTCCTTGGGGAAGTTCGGCCGTTGACGAAGTCTGGAGGAAGTTCGGAAGTAGAAATCCGGCGCGAGCCGCTTGTAGTAGAAGTCCGAAGTAGACCGCTTGTGGGAGGAGTTCGGAGTAGAGATCTTGTTGGTAGGAGTTCGGAGTAAACTGCTTATAGTAGAAGCCCACCTGCAATAAAAGTTCGGGGCAGAAATCCGGCTCTCTCAGGAGTTCGGGCGAAACCCAGAGGGCGGTCGGCCGCCGTAAGAACGTAGACAGAGTCCGGTTGCTGTAGGAATCTATCATTGGAGAAGTTCGGTCGTTGTAGAAATCTGCTGTTGAAGAAGATCAGCCGTTGTAGAAATCTGCTGTTGAAGAAGTCTAAGAAAATTCGGAGATCAGTCAATCGCTGCGAAAGCTCGGCTGATAATGGAGTCCGAAGAGCATTTGAAGCAGTCCGGTGGATGACCGAAGGAGCTCGCCGTTGGAGAAATCCGGAAGATTTGGTAGGAGTTCGGACTGTCGGGGGAATTCAGAGAAGCGTCGCACCAGGTCGGAAGCCGAAAGTCCTCTCTGGAAGGGCCGGCCTTTTACAAACTTCGGCTGGGGTATTTATACCCAATAGATCCAATCATAGAACCCAGTCCAGCCTCACAGGTCCTTTAAAACAGTTTAGATTAGGTCTAAGCAGGTTGAGTTGGATCATAGATCAATCCGGCCTATTTGCACTCTTACCATCAAATGCCACCTTAGACTATGTATAACAATCAGGCCAAATTTTTGATCTAGTTGTTGTTTGGACACTGCAAGGGTGCAAGCAAACAGGTTGTTGCCATTTCCAAAACTTGTATAACAGCATCTCCAATTCATTGGTTGGTAGACTATAAAGGTCGGTGAAAAAATAGTGTAGTATATTTTGCCTTTCACCATCCAACCTTCTTGGTTTAACATGTAAAGACGAGGTACGGCATTGGGGGCAAGCCAAATCACTACATAATGCGTTCTGATATTTCCGAAGATCAATGTCTCTGATGAAGGGAATTGGATCTTCCTGTTGCTATTGAAAGAGTTGAGCAAGTCTTGATACAAAATTATTGAGTAAAGAAAACCGTACAAGAAATGCGCGCGCGCGCGCAACAAAAAAAAAAACAAAACAAAACAAAACAAAAAAAAAAGGGAACAAAGAGAGGGAGGCAGAAGGGAAAGCGAGAGGGAGAGTGGGAAGAAAAAGTATATTTCTCCAGCTGAATGCTAAGCACCAAAAATGTATCCAAGCCTGAAACCTCTAAGTAGAACTCTTCAATGGTAAATTTCTAGTGGCATTGAAGTAAAGTTTAATTTGAAAGAAGTTAGAAGTTTAATCTTCGGTCAGTGTCCCATTAAGAGAGGAAATGGTTGGAAAGAAATGATTTGAATCCGAAATAAAGACTCCGTGCATCTAGGAGAAAGCAGTCATCCATCATCAGAATTTTTTCTCAAGAAAAGGTCACATATCTAGACAGCAATTATTTGAATCTCCGGTAATGTATGTACGTAAGAGTCTTAATTCAGAGTTAAGAGTGAGACTTCTATATATCGCTCTAAAATAAGAAAAATATGCCTCATAGAATAGTTATTCCATTAGTTATTTTATTTTATTAGGCTTACAATTTTAGAGTAACTTAAGAGGATATCTTTGTTCATACCTTTTTTTAATAAAAAAAGTTGGGTAAAAATAATGGCTTTAAACTGGAAATATCTTCTGTCAGCTTTTCTTAAAATAATTATGCTTGTACAAGTAAATTGACTAGCATACCTATCACTCGTTTCTGTTTGCTTTCAGAAACTGATTTTGGCAAACTGTTCCACAAGCGAAGAAAATGTTTCCAAACTACCCTTTTTTTTTTTTTTTGAAGTAATACTGTGGACCATAGCCAACGGTCACACTAGTTTGTAAGTTAAACACGAATCAAAATAGCCAAAACTCGGTATCTTCGATTTCAGAATTTTGGATACAGTCAACTTATTTACAAACACAATGAACTTGTATGACACAGAGAACTTATAATGTTGCACGGTATTTACAAGAAAAATAGAAAATGTGGGGATATGTAAGAATTATGAAATAATTCTCGCCATCCAGAGACTGCTGTGAGACAGCACTTGTACAACATTGATAAGCCAGTCCCCCTACCTAATCGAAATTACTATTAGTAACATTGTAGAGAAGATGGTAAGAAGGTTACTTGATCATGGGCAATAAGTTGCGGCACCATCGCATTGGTGGGAACAGAATCATATATGCAAAGACCAGATTCTAGCATCTTCTCTTTCACTGTATGCACTTGAACAGGATCGCTCCATATTGGATGTTCTACTATATTGCCAATATTGAGGAGAAGCTGATGCATCAGGTTCCTGATTACCGGGAACTCCTACAGTTTTGCAAAACAAGCAACTTGTTTAACTTCTTTCTTAGTAAATATTTGACTAGCAATATGAGCTTGAGGCAAAATACCTCCATCACTTCATGAAAGGAACCATTTGTGAGAGCATCTGGGAGACTGTTCATCACAATGACATATCCCCTGGAAACATAAACTTACAATGATTTGGAAGAAGGGGAACTTGACTATTGGGAGATTATTAATTCAATGCCCAGGTTATTTACCTATCATGTTTGCAAAGAATAATGTAGCATCTGATGATGTGGAATAGGAGGCGTGGAGAAAGGTCTTGGTCAACAGCCAAAAGACTGACCTTCATAAAAGCCGCATAAAAGAATTGATATTCAGAAAAAAAAAAAAAAAAAAGGAAAAAGGTACCAAAAAAATGGAATTTCATGCCAGCTAGGTGGTCAGTAGACATACCTGTTTGTCCCATGTCTCTATCAATCCTTTAAGTAGATGATCACAAATGGGATTGCAAACATAAGATATCCCAAACCCATCTTGAAGTATAGCTTCAAGGATGTGCATTGCAATCTGAAACTCAAAATCTGCAGTTTTAATACCCCTCCACCAAATCTCTCCGAAAACAACAACAAATAAATAAATAAATAAATAAATAAATCTTTCCATTTATTTGTAGGTGCCCTGCATTCACCAAAGGTCACTGAATTTGAATATACTACTTACTGCCCACATGAATTTGATATCACTGCTGATCTCCGTTAGGGCCTGCATTAATGATGTCACATCACCATGATATTTGATAGTCCCTACAGAAATCAGGCTTAACATGGCAGCTACTTACGAAAGAAATATATATTCTGCTAGTTTTAACACTGAACATCTCTCTAAAGAACATAATTTTCTCTTTTTTCTTCTGATGAGGCAGGAGGTTTAACCACCCAGATTTATTTATTCGAAAAAGAGTTCGGAGACTAAGTTACAAAAAGTTGGTGACTGCGAGAGTGCTACAAGAGGGAGCCTCTGCAGTTATCCCAAGATAAAGGTCATACAATTTACAGGGAGAGGAACTAAAGTTTATCCTACAAGCCTTTCAAATAGCCATCCCAACCTCCCTTGCGTTGATAGCAGATTGAGATAAACCATTTTTCAACCTATTAAGATCTGAAATTGCTGGTTTGTGCTTCCCCATGTAAGTTGAAGTCCAGCTTTCCATCAAACAACAGCTTCTATGAAGACAAAGAGGTGGGAGTTTGCCTCAAAGCAAAACATTCAACCATTTCATTCCTTCCACAGACACCAACATAAAACAGAAACATAACAAGCCCATGCAATTATTGCTGTGGCCTCTGGTAGCATCACTCTCCAAGATGTCCATGGTTCTCCAACCGTATTCGGCATTTGGGGTAATGAGGTACACCGAAATATTTCTTGCCATATTGCTTTGAAGAAGTTGCACCCAAGAAGTAGGCAATCCATTGATTCATCTTCTTCACTGCAGAGAGGGTAGAATTACAGGCCAGGTATTCTCCTTTTCCTCAAGTTTTGCGCCCTAAGGATTTTGTTATGATAAGCTAACCAGTTAAAAATCTTCATTTTCTCAAGTATCGGGCATTTCCAAATGTTTTTCGTAACCGTTGATGTAATCCCTCTATGGGCAAAAAATTTGTAATAGTTGCTGTTCCATTGAATAGAGTTTGACGAAGATGCACAGAACTGATGAGAAAGGTTGATTGTTAGAATTCCATCTGTCCAGCCAAGTTTAGGGCCAGGGCGTAGCGAGTGGTGGGAACAATGAGGGCCTTTCACCTCTGGGGTCCAGCATCATGGCAGCAGGATTGTGAACGCATCCACCATCAGGTGCAATCAGTTTATCTTCCATTTTCAAGAAGCATTGAACATAAATGTTTGAATTCAAAGTCAAGGTAAATGCATCTGGGAAGGAATCCTTAAGTGGAGTGTGTCCAATCCACATATCTTGCCAGAAAGCTGTTTGGCTTCCTTTCCCACCTCCAATCAAGAAAACTTCCTCATCTTTGCCATACTTTTCCAGGCCAGGGAACCTGATTTCTCATCATTTCCTAATTTTTGGTTTGGGAGCTTGTTGGCATAATATATGCTCTGAATAATCTTTCTCCATGGTTTTCCTATTCTATAATCCATCCACCACTTTTTAAAGAAGGCAATCATTAATTATTCTAAGATTTATCGCTCCTAGTCCCTAGACCTCCAAAAGCTTTTGCTCTACAAACCTGGGACTAACTCACCAAGCAGCGGCACCCATTACATGTTTTATCACCTCTCCAAAAGAATTGTCTTCACTTTTCCATCTTCTCAATTGTTGCAGTTGGAATACAGAGCAATGACATCCAGAACATCAGTGTAGTCCCCAACACCGCATTGATCGGCGGTAACCTATCTCCCATGGACATTACGTTCTTTCCAGGCAGATAACTTCTTGATTTTTTCTACAAGAAGTTCCAATCAGAAGTTTTAAGCCTTGTTGAGTGTAGAGGCAAACCAAGACAGCTTATCGGTAGCTCAGAAAGGCTGCATCCCATCAATTCAGCAAAAATTTTGGCCTTTGATTCCAATAATTCCATACCAATCATCGAAATTTTCTCAAAATTAATTTAAGACCAGTGAGAAGTTTGAAAGAATGCGAAATGAGTTTAAGATTAGATGCTTGCCTCTTGCCTGCTTTGCAAAGAATTAATGTATCATCATCATATTAAATGCAGTTAATCTCGATATGGGTCCAATTTCTTGAACCCATGTTTAGCATTCTAACTAAGACATCCGTTACTAAAACAATAACAGCAGGGAGAGTGGGTCTCCTTGTCTAAGACCCTTCTTTGTCCGGATTCAATTGATTTGTTGACCATTAAGAAGAAGGGCGACCTTGCTAGTTTGAAGAACAGAAGCAATCCATCTGCACCGATTGAAATCGAAACCCCTTGCTCTAAGAATAGAGATGAGAAAATCCCAATTAGTATTGTACAAGCACCTAAGATCTTTCCAACATATAGACAATGTGGGATTAAATACATGCCCGTATGGATCCTCACATACTCCTTCGTTTAAGCCTTGGCATCCTTGCCAGGATGAGGATCCAAATCCATTCATGAATACTACAATCGGCTCATGGTCAATCCCAATGAACCTATGCCGCAATATCTTATAGTCCACATGGACTATGGGCTAAGTCAGCTCTGATACCATTCATAACAACCAACGAATAACCAATGTGAGACTAAATACATATCCGCATAGGTCCTCACATGCTTCTCCCATTTAAGCCCTGACATCCTTGCTAAAGCTAACGGTCCAAATTCATGCAATCCATTTATAAACACCACGATCTACTCATTATCAGATGCAACGAACTCATGCTGTAGTGTCTTCTAGTCCACATGCGCTATGAGTTGGATCGACTTTGATACCATTTGCAATAATTTAGGATCTCACTTAGAAAGGCCAGCCAAAAATATTATTTTGATTTCTTGGTCATACATAAGTACTCAAGATCTTTCTAACAAATAACCAATGTGAGACTAAATACATGCCCTACATTGGTCCTCACATCATGAGTGTTTCCCATGCCTTCGATGACAACACATAAACTTGTACGTTCCAATAGTGGAGATTTTGATTTCCTTCCCAAGTAGCATGGTCAACGCTTTGGCGATGAGAGCGGTAGGTATTTCGAGGTGATGCATCGGTGTGGTTGCAAGTAGTCAGTCTTGATAAATGGCTTGTTGACAAGGATGATGGTGATAGGGGAATATGGAGTGGGGTAAGCAAGAGCATTTGCTGGTGGGAGCAGCATGGTCAACATAAATTTCTCTTTGAACTATCTACTTTCTCAACTATCTATCCTTAAAGATTTGATTACAATTTAACTAGCTAAAAGATTTCAAAATAGAATTATTGGTTTTGCTGTTTCACCAAGAATTCAACAATGAAATTCAGCATGTTGGTTGTATATTAAAATGAGATTAACACCATTGCCAGCGTAAATACAATATAACTATCTGCTTGATGAATACATTAAATATGACATAAGAAGTATTAAAACTTATGCTATCTCATCTCTATTATTTTGTAATTGATGCTTCTTATGTCTTTTTTCAAAAATTGTCAATCAAAGAAATTTAATCACACAAAGGCCTCCAATATTTGCATTTACCAAGCCCAAGATGAAGCTCAACTTCAAAGTCCAAGCCCGTAATATGCAAGCCTGAGTCTTCATTCCGAGATCTCCACGCGGAATTAAAAATCAAGAAGATTTTGGGAGAGTAGAGAGTTGAGAGAAGAGATGAGAAGAGATTTGGAGGAGATTTTGGTTTGAGATTTTGAGAAGAGATATTAAGAGTATTAAAAGAGAGCATTAATAATGGTGGGACCATGGAGTTGGGAGTTTGGAGTTTGTCGGGGGTGTATTTAATGCACAGGAAAGCAAAAACGTGGGCTAGTGCGTGCTGAAGCATGGGTACGTGGTTCAAGCGCGTACGCGGCCTGGGCTGCTATTTAAATCACATAGGGTCCGGCTCATGAAGTGGGTTTGGCGCAAGAAGAAGCGCCGCATAGAAGCACAAACAGAAGGAAGGGGAGCTGGGCTTTTGAACATGCCAAGCAGAACGCAGATGCGAACGCAAGATGTAACAGAACAGGAAAATAAAAGAAAGAGAAAGTTGTAAAAATTAGAAGATCTCATACCTGCCCTCTTCTTAGTCCCACATCTAAAATCATGAAAATCTTCATCCTCCTAACATCTATAAAAATGCCTCAATACCTCTACTCTTAAAGATATCTCTCTCCACACCATAACTCTTATAGAGACCCGTGTGATAGATGGGAATACCAATCTTTAAATTCTTTAGCCTTATTCCTACTTCTTCCACCCTTCCAACACACGAGGAGAGTCAGCCTGGGGAGGTGCGAGAATTAGAACGCTCTGCAGAGGAAGGCTGGGAAGAGATCCTAATTTAGGTTTTCTCTTTCTGTTAATGGCTTAAGAGTTAGAAGTATCTTGTAGTATAGAGTTTAAATTAGTAATAAATTTATTTAATTTTTTAATTGTCACTTATGCAATTTAATTTCTGTCGTTTAATTTCAACACATAGGATAGTTTACATTTCCTTGCTCTTTTATTTAATACAATCTTTAATTTTTGCAAGTAGTTTTTTATCACATCATGTCTAGTTAAGCAATTCCTTCTGGGTTTGCAATAAAACTAGAACATGATTAGAAGCCGATGCTCTTTGATTTTTTTTCATATTTTAATGTTTAGAATCCTCTTCTCCTCTCTCTTGTGGAAAAGCTTGATAGGTTATAGTTAGATTAGAGCCCCTTCATAGCCCATACTTGGATAACACAAGAGAAGAAGAAAAAAGAAATCAAAATTCTCAATTCTTTCTTGCTATAAAACCTTGATAGGTCATAGTTGGGTTAAGTTCCTTTATGGCCTATGCTTGGATCAACACAAAAAAGGAGTCTCTTATCTAAGATAAAGTGAAATGCTTGATGGATTATAGTTGAGTTAAGTCTTTTCGTGATCCATGCTTGTTCATGCTTTGCACTCTGATAAGAAGATCTAAAGGATATTTAATAAGAAACCATGAGAACGGCTATCTAAATCATTGATCTAGTGGATTCAAAAGCCCTAGATCTTTAGTTGATATAATCTGTGATTGTTTCTCTCACTGCTTTAGTAGTAGTTACAAGCAATCCCTCCATCTTTTCTTTAGAGCTTGTCTGAGTAAAAATTTAACACACTTTAAAAATCCAATTCTTCATGGGATCGATCCATACTCACCGAATGTGCTACATTACACACCATGCGCTTGCGGTATAATTTAAAATATATCAAGTTTTTGGCACTGTTACTAGGGATTTGGCGTGTTTTAATTTGTGTCTAAATTTTGCTCTTCATGCTTTTAATTCTTCCTTTTTTTCTGTTTTCCTAAACACAAAAAAAAAAGAAAGAAGGACACCAACACATCATAATACTTAACTAATATATAAAGAAACAAATTAAAATTTAAAACTTTTTACTTGTGCTGGAACATCCTGCTTTGTTTGCATTGCATAGTTATAAAATATCTTAAAGGTATAACCTATTAAACAAGATAAGGTGAGGATTTGATCACCCTTAGCCCAAAAACCACCACCCCTTATTTTGCATTGACCTAAGTCTGTAATTTAAAATCAATTAGACATTAACTAGAGAGACATTCGAGCTCATTAGGACAAGAAAATCTAAAAGTTAGATCGGTTTCAAGTTGGCTGGCCTATCGGTGTCTAGAAAAGTGGTTCAGAAACTACGTTTCGAAGAAAAATGATTACTTAATTAGGTCCGTTGCGAAAGCACAGAGAGCCTCCCACCAATCTTACCTTATCTGACCGATTCGGTTAGCCAATTTCGAACTTGAAGGGTTCGAAGGCAACCTAGACAGTTAGGAGCTGTTTAGATTTAGACTAACCCTGGTTAGGTTTGTACATATAACTTATTTGTTTCTAAAATTTAACCTAATTAAACATTCTTCTCTATCATCTCTGGATGTAGGACTCTCTAGGTTTCTCACCTTTAGAATTCTCTTTTCTTCTCTCTCCTTTCTCTTCTCACTTTGTCTTTAAAAAAAGTTTTCTATTAGGACAAAATGATGATTGGTCAGACACAATCTAAGCCTACAAGATTATAAGGTTACTAAGGAAGAAATGGATTCCATTATACAATCTAAAATCCTGCAGAACCTGTATTAGCCAATTGGCTCTATCCAACCATCTAGAATTAGATTCCCAACTAATAATTTTGCAATTAGACCTCAACCGATTAACATGCATCCTAAATTTATTGGAATTGAAGATGCATACATTTATATGAGGGAGTCTGAAAAAAGCAAGAATTGCAACTTTGATCAATGGGATTGAAGCCCTAAAATTCAAAGGACATACTCAATTAAACCATGTGCTAGCACCTATGTGCACCGGATGTGATGCACCAGATCATGTTGTAGAAGAGTGTCCCTTTTTGATGAGTCCAATCCAAAATGGGTTCATACAGGGGAGTGCCGCCAATGAAAGAGGTATGAATGAACCTTATGCACCAACCTATAACCCAGGATGGGAAAATCGTCCCAATTTTACGTGGTCACAAGATGCAATATTAAGAGCTCACATTTTTTATCAACCCTACCTAAGGCCCAACCAAGCGCTGAACAATCAACTTGATTTAGATCTTGAGGAAGGAGTCAACACATTAGAAAGGAGTTTAGAAGTCTTAGCACAATCAACCTTAGACATGACAAATACTCTCAGTAATTTCATGCAAACCGCTAATCAGTTATTAATACAATTGGGCCAAGTAGATATAGTGGTTAATGAACAAGAAGAGGGCAGATTACCAAGCCAATTCGAGGTTGACCCTAGAGCCCAAAATGGTCTAGAACTTAAGCAAGGAGACTAATTTGACCAGTTGAGAATATTCAGGTCTGGAGAACTGGAGAAGATATCCGAAGCTGAAAATATTAATGAGATATCCACACTTAATAACCATTGTATTCCACCAAGATCAGAATTACTAGTTGAACCCCTCATAACGTTAGTTGAACCTTTGCCTAGAAAGGAGGCAACAAAGGGGCACTCTGAAATACTCCTTCAGCACCTCAAGTACATAGATCTAGGTCTCTTAAAATCCCAACCAATACTTAAGTCAGACCTAGATCTAATTATAGAGAAAGAATTGTTAGTTGTCAAGGGGATGAGTCACACAATGGTCCCACATAGGAAATACTATGAGGAAGACCCCGAATCACGTAGGAATTACAGACCCACGTTAAGATTCAAAAAAGAGTAGAATAAGCATTTTGAGACGTCTAGCTGAAGACGTTAAATATAGCACTTGATGGGAGGCAACCCAACCTCTTTAGAATAGCCTTAATAAAACGTAGTCGTAATAAAAATCTGACTGAAGACGTTAAACTTAGTGCTTACTAGAAGGCAACCCAAATCCTTGCATTTTAATTTTCTTTTCAGTTTATTTAGGTTTACTTCAGCAAGGACTATGTTGAAATATTCACTCTCAAGGACATCTGAAGACCCCTGCTGGACCAAGAACATAGCGAATCAGGTGTATTCTTTCCTGTTTCTTTCTACCTATTGCATCTTTTATTTTCTTTCTCCATTAAGGACAAAGTTAATTAAGTTGGGGGGAGGATAAATTAATTAATTAAATCCTCGAGTCTGATAACAATTAGTCTTATGTACCTGATTTCGTCCTAATTGAAGTTAATCAAACCATTGATTAAATTGCTTGATTAATGGTCTAGAGAATTTATGAAATACCAAGGACCTCATTATTAAGGAAACCTAATAAATAATTAAGTCTAGAACAGAACAAATTTCTGAGTGATTCTAAAATCTTCTTCCAATCTATATCAATAAAGAATCTACTTTGTCTGGGTATGAGTAGAAAATATCAATATATGCAAAATACTTAACTAAATAAAATAAATTTTTAGCATTGTCTCATCGAATAACCGAGCCTTTCCGCCTAAGTAAATGATGAGTCTCACGTCAAAAAGTGGGGATGTAAAGAACTTTATCATATAGTCAGTCTTGACTTGTAGCCTGTTTAACTCGAGTCAGTAAGTCCGAGAGATATTCTACACCTAATACCCTAAAGCCAACTGGTTTGAAAGTTATTGGCCCAAGACTCGCTACAAAAGTTAGACAGAAAACTTAATGAGTTAAGACATTGCATTGGCTGGAAAAAAAAATTCCAGCTCATATTAAGCTAGAGGATTTAAAGAATAAAGTGGAGAGTTGATCAAAGAAAAACTCTAAAATTTTATGTTCTGTACTTAACCACTACTTGGGATTGAATTAATAATCTGATGATGTATCTCGTTAATTCTCTGATCAGATATTAGTTCATCTTAAATTATCTAAAGAATTTTTACATCTAAATGAGTCAGTTCATACTACTAATTCTTCCTTTACTCGAGGACAAGCAAAGTTCAAGTTGGGGGGTGTGATGAATACATTAAATATGGCATAAGAAGTATTAAAACTTATGCTATCTCATCTTTATTATTTTGTAATTGATGCTTCTTATGTCCTTTTTCAAGAATTGTCAATCAAGAAATTTAATCACACAAAGGCCTCCAATATTTGCATTTATCAAGCCCAAGATGAAGCTCAACTTCAAAGTCCAAGCCTGTAATATGCAAGCCTGAGTCTTCATTCCGGGATCTCTATGCGGAATTAAAAGTCAAGGAGATTTTAGAAGAGTGGAGAGTTGAGAGAAGAGACGAGAAAGATTTTGAGGAGATTTTGGTTTGAGATTTTGAAAGAGATATTAAGATTATTAAAAGAGAACGTTAATAATGGTAGGACCCATGGAGTTGGGAGTTTGAAGTTTGTGGGGTGTGTATTTAATGCACAAGCAAAAATATGAGCTGGTGCGTGCTGAAGCCTGGCTACGTGGTTCAAGCGCGTATGCGGCCTGAGCTGCTATTTAAATCACCTGGGGTCCAGCTCATGAAGTGGGTTTGGCGTGGGAAGAAGCACCGCATGGAAGCACAAAAAGGAGGAGTTGGGCTTTTGAATGCGCCAAGCGCGCATATGTTGGGCATGCTGAAGTGATGGGGTGTGGGCTTGAGCATGGGGACCCATGGCGCGACGACCCGAGAAGAGCTTCACATGGAGTAGACGCGGAAGAGCCTGGGATGCGTGGTTCTCATCAGAGACATAGATGCGGACGCGAGATGTAACAGAACAGGAAAATATAAAGAAAATGAATTTTAAAAATTAGAAGATCTCATACCTGCCCTCTTCCTTTAATCCTACATCTAAAAATCATGAAAACTTCATCCTCCTAACACCTATAAAAATGCCTCAATATCTTTACTCTTAGAGATATCTCTCTCCACTCCATAACTCTTGTAAGGACCCGTGTGACAAACGAACATATCCATCTTTAAATTTTTAGCCTTATTCCCACTCTCTTCCACCCTTTCAACACACGAGAAGGAGAGTCAGCCAAAAGGAGGTGCGAGAAGACAAAAACTCTATAAAGGAAGCTAGAAAAAGATTCTAGTTTAGGTTTTCTCTTTCTTTTATTTTAATTTTGTTTTAACTCCAAGCCTTGTTAATAGCTTAAGAGTTAGAAGTATTTTGTAGTATAGAGTTTAAATTCAGCAATAAAATTTATTTTATTTTTTAATTGTTACTAATGCAATTTAATTTCTACAGTTTAATTTCAGCATATAAGATAGTTTACATTTCCTTGCTCTTTTCTTTTATGCAATCTTTAATTTTTGCAAGTAGTTTTTTTTTATCACATCATGTCTAGTTAAGCAATTCTTTTTGGGATTTGCGATGAAGCAAGACGATGATTAGAAGTCGATGCTCTTTGATTTTCTTTTCATACTTTAATGTTTAGAATCCTCTTATCCTCTCTCTTATGGAAAAGTTTGATGGATTATAGTTGGATTAGAACCCCTTCATAGCCCATACTTGGGTAACACAAGAAAAAAAAAGAAAGATCAAAGTTCTTAATTCTTTCTTACTATAAAAACTTGATAGGTCATAGTTGGGTTAAGTTTCTTCACAGCCTATGCTTGGATCAATACAAGAAAGGAGTTTCTTATCTAGAATAAAGCGAAATGCTTAATGGATCATAGTTAAGTTAAATCTTTTCATGGTCCATGCTTGTTCATGCTTTGTACTCTGATGAGAAGACCTAAAAGATATTGAATAAGAAACCATGAGAACGGCTATCTAAAACATTGGTCTAGTGGATTCAAAAGGTCTATATCTTTTAGTTGATATAATCTGCAATTATTTTCTCACTGCTTTAGTAGCAGTTACAAGCAATCTCTCCATCTTTCTTTAGAGCTCGTCTGAATAAAATTTAAACACACTTTAAAAATCCAATTCTCGTGGGATCGATCCATACTCGCCGAATGTATTACATTGCATACCGTGCGCTTGCAGTATAATTTAAGATACATCACCGCTTCAAGTTAAACTACTATCAAAATGAATTCAAATTTTGAAGGGAATGACTAGAATCTACTAGAAGGCTTCCACATTTTAAATATATCTTGTCCTCAGAGGAAAGGAACAAAGGGCACCAATTGGCTTGTAGCAAACAGTGGTAAGGAAAGACAATCTAGTTCAACTTGATATCCTTTGCAACTTTTCTTCTAAAGAACAAAAAAATAACTAACAAGCTATGTAGCAATAATCACAATATTAGTCATCAACCTTAGTGAGAACTATATGTAGTCAATTTTACCTATTCTTCTTTCTTGTTCGTTACCTTCAATGATTACATCTGCTTTTACTGCAAGCTTTTTCAAATCCTTGCTCTTATATATTTCAGCTCATTTACAGAAAGAAATGAAACTAAGATCATGTGATGCACAAATGCACTGGAGTATTATAAGACATACAAAATGCAAGAGGAACATAATTGGAAAAGAAGTCTTAGGAGTTGATTTCTATATGTACATCACGGCTATATCAAGGAGCTGACAAAAGATGAATGGAACTGCTTCATAATAGGAATCCGGGCCTAAATTTATAGAAATATTTGGATATAAAGTAATTTTACAAGATAAATGATTAAATCAACACATTATGTGGAATTCTGCATTCCGTCAACAGGTAACAGAATCCAATATCATGTTTTTACCATAATTTTTAGTCATCAGTCATCTATGATACAAAGGATGGGAGATCATTTGGAGCAATACAAATATATCAAAGACTAATATCGAAACATGAATAAGAAAATAATGGATTGAATTTATAAAGGAACAATAGACAAAGATAGGGGGGAGTATACTGAAAAAGAATATGCAGCAAAAAAATATAGAACAAGATGAGAAAGAATTTTAGCTTGTTCATATGAAAATCAGAATTACCACTTTAGTAAGCTCACTTCCTGTCTCTACAATGGTGCGACACACTTCTACCATATCACTCTCAATGGCCCACTGGATGATACTTGGCTCTCTACCCTTCGAACAAAATCATTACTTTCATGATTCAGTATCATGATTTGAACCCAAGTAAACATATTAAAAGACAAAATACCTGGCATAGAATTCCAATGACCGAGAGAGCAATTGCACGAATATTGTCAAATACCTCGATTTTGCTTTCAAACAGTATCAGGGGAACCAAGAAGTTTGGAACACAAGCTGGAACATGGGGAGTAAACAATTATGATGTAAATTATAAGTTGATTATGCCAAAATACAGAGATTATATTTTCACTGAAATTAATTATCAGTACCAGAAAATTCACACTCTGGTAATATGAAGAGTGACAGAGACTGACGAGTGTGTGATTTGGCAAAAATTTAGGATAAGTTCGCATATTTTTTTTTGAAATGGTTATTAAAGAAGAACGACTACAAAGTACATTCTGAATTAAGGAAATGGATATCCTGTAATTGTAAGCATAAGATCAGGAATTGAAATACCCCTTCTTCCATGGGAAATACAGTGGGAATTCTACCTTCTAGATTCAAACCCAAAACCCTCATCAGTGCATAGGTTAAGGAAAGGGGTGCCAACCAAAGGAACAATGTCTTACAATTCAGAGATAATAGTTGAAATGCACTGGAGAAATGTCTTGGAAATTTGAAAGAAAATATTTCAGAAAAATTGTAAGACTTGGATATTCCAGAAAACAGTAATAACTTTCACACGACACCTTGCGAGTTTCTCTAGAGATAAAATCAGGGGCTCCAGGTAAGCAGTTGCACAGCAACATTAAACATAAGGAAAGAACCTTCCATAAGTACCTTCTATGGAGTTTTGTCACATAAATGTTCTATTAATTTTGAGGAGCGCATTATTAATACTATATAGAGAAGTTCAGGGCTTACAATCAACAAATTTCTGCATTGTTTCACCATTAGCTGCAACACTCTGTGAACAGCAAGAGTTATTTCATACAACAAAACCATGCTGGACACAATAGGATAAACCTCACCAACACAGAGAAGAAAACTTACCTGAAAAAGTGTGAGAACGTTTGCAAGACGTTTAATGGATCTCACATTAAGAGTTTCATTCACCATCTTCACGTAAAACCCCGTAATCTCCTATTCCATCAAATTAAATACATCTATATCAAACTAAACAAGCCATTTGCAAAAGCATCAGATAGAATCTTAAAACCAAAAAAAAAACTACCACCTGCAACAAGACAGACATTGTAGCACAGGAATTGAACACTAAAAATCCAGCCCGGTAGTAATTATCTGGATCCTCCTCCCTTTTCTGCAATCAAGAATGCATAAATTGATGATATTATGATCATCACTGATCACCACAAATCAATTTCTTGGATCCTGGCTTGTCACAACCAATTTTGATATGACCTGGAATCCTTTAAAAGTGATTTTTTAAATAAAACAAGAAGCGCAAGCCCAATGAATGAAGCCAAGTAAATCAAACGATCTTGTTAACCTAATGACTCAAACATCAAATGATTTAAATCCTACGGAACATGGTAGATTATACAACGACATAGTAGACTATACAAGAAAGTTACAAAGACATAACAATCTGTTTATTTAAAATAGCATTAGGATACTTGGGAGAAACAATCCAATCAAAAATAAAACTGCACAGACCACAACTCAGTCAAAAACTGAAAAATAAAATGAGAAAAGAAAAAGCAAACGTATCAATTTGACCCATCCTTGGAAAAACCCAATTTATAACGATCATAATCACCAAGAGTAGATGATAAAGATTTCAACTTTAGAGGAACAGAAAACAAAAGAAACGCCAAAATAGCAGAAAGAAAACCAATTTCAGAAAATTCAGAACGACACAAACACCAAAAATCCAGAAAAAACTGCAAGAATTCCAAAACCAGAAATCTCAGTGTGAAGTGAAAGATGAAGTTAAACGAATTCAATCAAAACAGTTCAGTGAAAGAACCGAATTATGCAGACTCGAAGTCAGGGCAAAAATTGAAAAGAAAGAGATAAGGAAGACCGAACCGATTGTTCACCTCATTGCACGAGAAGCTAATCACAAACGAAGATAATCCAGGAAAGAAGCTCTAAAAGATCTCGACTCAGAGGAGTAACAAACAAAAGAACGCAAAAAATTCAGAAAATTCGAAAACAACGATAACTAATAAACCATCACGAATTAAGAAAGATCCAATTCGAACAAGATGTACCCGACATCAATAAAGAAACCCAAGAAAATTCCCAAAAGAATCGGAGACCTCGAAGAGGTAGTTGCTTAGGTATCTGATGGCGTTCTCCCTAAGATCTTCGTCGAGGAACTCGAGGATGGCCTGGGGCATGGTCATCGGCCTCTTCATCCACTTTACCTTGTGCTTCTTGCCCCACTTTTTCCCCTCCTTCTCCCCGGAGAGCTCTGGAAGCCCACCAAAAGGAAAGAGAGAACGCCATCAAAGAATCAACAGGGAGGGAAGAAGAAAGCGAGCGGAAACATGATGGGGAAAGGTGGGACCTTGGTCGATCTTGGAGTCTTGGAGGAGGCTTAGAGTTCTTTCTTCCCACGGCTGCTCCTCTTCTTGCGGCTCTGGGTCGCGGAGGCCTTCCTCCATCTCTGCTATTTTCCCCGGCGTCCAAAGCTTTTCCGCTCAGAGAGAGAGAGAGAGAGACGTTGGAGGGGACGTGGGTAGTGAGGAGGCGTTTAAATGGGGGAGGTCAGGTCAAGTTTTGGGCCTGGAGATTTGTTTCTTGGGCCCAGAGCTTCAGCTGTGGGAAATTAGTCCAACCGTATCTGAATTTGGTTATGTTGGGCCCAAAATATTTGGGCTGAATTAGCTTTGGGCATTGTGGCAACTAATTAGGTTGTTAGTTGGGCCTACAAATGAAGTCAGTCAGCCCCACTTCTTTTGATCCGTGAGCTGCCATAAACCATGGCAAAAATGAGGAGTTGTGCTCAAAGGTGGGAGGAGATCCAAGAGAAAGAGATAGAAGCAAAGATGGGTGAGGGGCTAAGGGCTTGAGGGGTAAGACTTAGGCATGAGTAAAGGTAACTGGTAAAATTCTTTCATTTATGGCCATTAATTCTTTGGTCTGGTCAATGCCACATGTGTCCATTGATAGCACGTGTGGAGGAAGTGTGCAAGTAGCATTCCTCCATAATATGATTGTCTTTCCTCTGGGAGCAAGTTATAGGCGTCTGTCCAAGTTGTCCGTGAGAATTCCATTGGGTGATGGTGGCTTGAATTTGATTAATTTGAGAGAGGTTAGAAGTTTAGTGGAGTGTCAGTAGTGTCTCACGAGAGAGGAAATAATTGGAGAGCAATGATTTAAATCCTATGTACATCTAGGAAAAAAGGCATTCATCAGTATTTGTTCTCAAAAAAGTCACAGGGTTGGAGAACAGTGATTTGAATCCTAATATTAAAATGGATGCGTACATACATACATACATATGTGTGCGTGTGTGTGTGTGAGAGAGAGAGAGATAGAGAGAGAGAGAGAGAGAGACTCTGAAAGAGAGGGAGAGAGTCTCATTTCAGAGATAAGAGTGAGAGTTGTCTCGTACATTTGACTAGTCCATTAAGTTTGATACGCATTGTTGACCTTTTTCTATTAGTTAAGTTTTTGGAGCTAACTAAGTAGATAGCATGATATCAGAGCTCCAATATGATGGAAATTATATGTTAAATATTCTTTGGTTTCATTTCTTTTAGTTATTACTGATTGTCTTATCCTAATTCTAGTGTGTTTTAACCCAATTACTCATGTGAGTCGAAGACTACGAGAGACTGGGATCTAGCTGGTGACTCCAGGGTGCACACGCGGAAGCAAAGGATTCACCTATTTTGGGTTATCAAAGAGTCAACAATGCTTGCCAGTAAAAGGCAACATGAGATGTCCAATAATGTAGGTGGGAGTGCAAATGAGTCAGTTCGGAGGTCATGAGTGATCCTAGCCCGATCCTATTCTCTGATCAGATTTTAATATTGGACCCAAATCCAACTCAATAAAAGATTGAGTCGAGTTGGATCCATAATAAAATTTTGATCTAGTGAATCATTTGGTCGGATCAGGTTCATGTATAAACCGGCCTCAATTTAAAAATTCCTATCTAGATCAGATCCAAATCAAACATAGCCAACTACTATAACCACATAAAATAGATAATAAATAATATTTCTCTCAAAATAAATTGAAATATGTGAAAAATAATTTTAAAGATATTGTTTATACAAGTCTTAAATTATAATTTAGAGGCTCAAATAAGTTCGGGTCCTAACGGTATCTTATGTTTGAATCAAGTTAGGTCATAGAGGAGAAGATACAAAATAAGCTAAAAATCAAATGGGGGTCCAAACTCCATAAATCCAGATCCGATCCAAAAAATGAAATAGGTCCAATTTTAGAATCGGACTCAACTCCACAAGTCCTTTAAAATAGGTCAAAGTAAGTCTAAGTGGGTTAGACCGGGTCGAGAAAGCTTACTGGCCTTCGATTCAGTTTTGTTGTCTCATCCCATATCGTCTGGTAGAGGCATACCATACAATTCTTATATTGTCATATCGGTCCATACTACATATTGACACTATAAAACGATGATACTGGTATGGGATCTAGTACCAAGATAACAAACTTTGCTTCGATTAACGTAATTCAATCTGCATTGGAAAGCTTACTTGATTATAGATTCAATGGAAGTGATTTATCCTAAAATTTTATTTGTTCCGACTATGACATAGCTATCTTTTATAGGGATAGTAATTTTAGCCAACCTATTGGGTATTCGATTCGACTCAACTCGAGTGGGACAAATTTTATTCAATCTAATTAGAACTTGAGGTGAGTATGGGTTTGAAAAAAATATCCAAAGCAGATTCAAGTCGGATATGGATAACGATATAGTCTATCTCGAATCCGACCTAATATGGCTTTAATCTAAATCCCCATTCAAAATTATAATTATTTTATAATATTTACATAGTGAGTTTCTTATCCAATCTGATCCGATTCGACCTGACCCGTTTATCTATCCAATCCGCACCTCTACTTGACCTGACCCGTCCGGGATGGATAAATGAGTATGCAATTTTTAATTATAAGGTAGATACGGATAGGGATCAGGTACCCGACCTGTTGCCATTCCTAATTTTTTAGACTAACATAAACTAAGCTAGATCTAGTATTGTTATTTAACCTACTATCAAATCACTTGGCAAGTTTAAGCATTTTAAACATTTATGAGTCAAATTTTATCTCATAGCCTCCTTTAGCTAGAGTTGGATGAGTCTACATGTCATCCTAGGGCCTTATGACAATGAAGAGTACACGTTTAATCTTAGTTTGTTCAAGCAAAACTTCTATTGCATCTATGACATTTTTGATCGTTTCTTAATGTTACTTGGCCTTGTTCATCTGTCTGTTAGACGCCTTTGTTATGAAATTTGATATAATAAGGACAAGTCTTGTTGCCAAAGGGTAGGGTTTTTCTGGCTTGCATGAATGAACCTTCAAATGTGATTATTGCATTACATATGATCGGATTAAGTCTTGTGGACATTATTTATTCTTTTCCTATTACTTTAAGCTTTCAGGGTGGTAAATATACTCAAATTAGAGGATAATAGATCATTCCTTTGCCATATTCAAAGTGGGAGAGCAAATTAATTTCGAGAATAAATCTCAAAAGAGCCGAATGAGGGATGGGAAATGTATCGTGACCTATTTATCTTCATTTCCTAAATGCTCTTATTTCTTACATGAAATGCCACTAAGGTCTGCTGCAAAGTAAAGCTAAGTTTCTGGCAAGAAAAGACCTCTGACCCTAAGATTCAATCGTCACCTGGAGATAAATTCTCAACATCTTGTCCAACATGCGACAACACATTATAATTTTGAACTGGGACAATGGATTTCGACAAAAACTTGATTTCTACTTTGGACCAAACTTATATTGCATCCTCTTATATGTCCCCAAAAATGTTCTCCTAACCCAATCGGTCTCCTTTTTCATATGATCTCATTCTCTCCTTTATTCCTCTCATCATTCTTTCGTCCCTATTTACTCTCGGCATTCTTGTCCTCACCATCCTTTTATCTCATTGTTCCACTTTGCCAGGACCAGCCACCCGTCTTAATTCTCCTTCCATCAGCACCTCCTCCATCAACAAGCCCCAATCCTTTCCTTAACATGAGATTTGGGATCATCCCAGTGCCCAAATGAGAAATGGTAACATATAGAAATGGAGTTTGGAAGTTTATATGAGGGTCTTTATGGATTTATAGGGCAATATGTTGGTATCTAAAATAAAGACCCAGTACGAGTGTGATGGCCCGGCCCGACCCATGTAACAAACCCAGCCCAAATCTCACAAAAAAAAAA